>CACVKI010144735.1:86894-151425 GCA_902732785.1 Trichogramma evanescens
TAAACAATTCACTTTATCGGTTCGCTGCGCGCATAGACGCGCGCGACATACACTCGAAAACGCAGTCGAGTCCGCGCGCACGCAAAAGCGGTTTACGTATAGTATAATATGCATCGAGCCATGAATAATGCAGGAACCCTTAAAATGCAGAGACACACACTGCTGCTCGGCTCCCGCGTTGACCTAGAATGTGTAATGCTCACAATCCTAGAAACTTTTTTTTCGTGTATTTCACCGCGCGCGAAGAAAACGCACACGAACTTTCCTCCTCGAGGTCTATATAGTAAGTACGGAAATTTCGTGCATATACATCGAGATCGGAGTATATTACACGAAAGATGTATATTAACGAGACAGGGAAGACGTTCGGCACGACTGCGGAGTCTTTCACTCTTATTCGGGATAATTATATTAAATATCGAGCGCGGCAGAGATCGGCTCAGGATCGGCTGCACTGTGCAGGTATTATAAAGATGATAATATGCGCGCGAAATGTTGGGATCGCGCTGCGGTGCACGCGGTCGGCAGATCGGCTGCAGATTACGCGCAAGACGTATACATACAAATACATTATTTTGCAAGGTACGTTTTTTGTCGAGGGGAAAGAGTTGCTCGCGATTTGCATCTCTCTCTCTCTCTCTCTCTTGGGCTTTCTTCGATAATTAAATCATACGAAATATCGAAGTGGCGGCCCGGCCAGATATAAGTTTCAACCTCGATCTCCGCGACAATCATCAAGTCGTTGACAAATACTCGAGGCGAAGCTCGAGCAATTAACAATCGGATCAATGGCCGCGACAATGACGCGTGCATATGAATGCGGCATTGAATTTCGAAGGTTCTCGAGCTGCTGTGGGTTTTTATGTGCAAATTTGTAGGTGCACTTACTACTGTACTCCTGTCTCAAAGAGTCAAAACAATCCGCGTAAACACCTCCTCGCAAAAAGAAATGCATTTGTATTTCATTTTTCTATGCATCGAAGAACAAACCCATCGTCGCGCGCTGGTAATATAGCTCTCACTGCAGCCCTCAAGAGCCAAGAATGCATAATATAATAATTCCCACAGAGAGAGAGAGAGAACGGCAACAACCGAGTGGTCATAAATGAAAGCAGCAAAAAGAAAGAAGGAAACAGTATAAGGCATTCATGGCCAAGGCACAAACACACACACACATTCGTCAGAAGCTCAATAATAATGGATTTTAATTTAGCTTCTCTCGCTCCTAACGAGAAGGTAAGCGAATACGTATATTCATATAAGGCGTAATGCGCCCTCCCCCCCCCCCCCCTTGCACGCTGCGTGCAGCAATACTACCTATTTATCAAGTCTCTCTCTCTCTTGAAACGAGTGAGAGGGAGAAAGTAGCAGCAACCCCTGCAACGAAAATCAAGTTCAATGCCGCCACCGCCGCCGCCTCGTACAACACACACTGCATAACTATGTATACGCTGTCTGCGGGGTGTGTATTTATGCGTGTGTGCGTCGGCATGCGCGTGAGAAAATAAGGCTTCGTGTTGCGTCGCGCGGCCCGCACAGCTGAAACGCAGCTCACAGCGGCCTATATATACAAATGCGAATCCTTATACATAATACTAAGTACGTATACGCACGAAGATGCCAGAGGTGTTGTTTATTTATACGCACGCACTATGCGCACAATAATGCGCGCGCCAATTTGAGCTTACAATCCGATTGAAATTGGGTGTACGAATGTGTGCGTCGCGTTTATAGATCGTTGCGGATCAACTGCAGTCGTACGAGCTTTTGAGCTATAGATGACTTTTTCAATTTTCGAATGTGTGCCCACGATCAGGACGGGCGATAAGCACAGGATCAGGACGTACGCACTCGATCTTATGCAATAATAATGTTATTACCGAAAGTTTCGTTTGGACCTACTTATATTATTATTATTATTATTATTATTATTACCTTCCTTTTTACAAGGCCTGCAGGGGGCATATGCCCGTGCGCAGGACGGCACTTACAACTATAAAACAATCACAGATCAGGAATTCACGTTAATAATATGTATGTTAAATCACGATACATGTGACCGGATTACAATATAATGCACTTATATAATGCACACGTCTATAGGTAAGCGAACCCCGCTCCGGAGTAGAGGAGTTTTTCGAATGCGAGCGATGAGAAAAAGGGTTAGCCGAAAATCGGGAGCGGAAAGAAAGAGTTGCACAACAAAAAAGCTTCGTGAATCGCACTTGTATACTCGAAACGCGAATGTATCCAACGGAAGGAAAAAGCGGATGATCATCCGCTTCGAAAAAAAAGGACTCGGGACGGAAACGGAGATTGGGAAGATGCTTTAGCAGCAAGTGAAGCGATCTGTGTAAATTAGAGTATCGTGTGATCGCGCCGAGATCTGTGCATCCTATTATACTGCATATCAATGGTACATCCGAATCGGAGATAAAACGCAGTCGATGGAGTATTCAGTCGTCGTAACGAATTTCAATCGCACCGATCCTACGAGTCGCACGAGTTGGCGTAGACGCATTAATCAGTGGAGCGTCGCGGGACATTGAACAGTATAAGATGGACCTTATGGTCACTTCCCACAAGTATACGCAACAATCCATTTTTCAAGTTGTGCGCATTACCGAGTATAAAGCTCAGCACTTTCCCACCTCGACGATTCAATGATCTATGCCCATATATTATTTATAAACGGGCGCATCGGCATGTTAGGTCCGAAATCTCGCCCGTATGTACGTATAATATAAACATCCACGTGTTGCTTTCTCGCGCCGATATAGCTATGCACCCCTTCGCATATACACCAGCGCACAGCAGCAGCAGCTTTTTCTCGCTCCCTTACTTCCACGTGTTGCGCTATACGCAGTATGTGTGCCCGTAACCTGTTGGACGTGTAGGAAGGAGGAAGCGACTCGAGCCAGCACACACACACAAGGAGAAGGGTAAGCTCCCACGAATTCTCTCTCGGCTTCTCTCTTTCGGCAGTCGTCGTTCTCCAGGTGCCTCCAGGCGGTATACGTCGCCCGACTTCGAGGGGTGACGTATACTGTTGCTCTCCTTGGCTACTACTTACTAACCCCCCCATTACGTTTTACATTTACGCATTTGCTATGCTCGGTGGCGGCGATATACGACTCGACTTGGCCTCCACTGCGTAAAGGGTTGCAAAAAGCTGAAGTAGTAGGTAAGTGCGCAAAAGTTAAGCTTCGGCTGCGCATGGGAATTTCTCCGAGTCCCGTAGCCCGACAAAATATATGTGTATGCGCGACCGAATTGTATTTCGGGCGAGTTTGTAAACAAAGAAAGCACAGATCTCTCTGTGGTAGTGGTGGTGGTGGTGGATGGTGAGGGATGGTGAAGGATGACGACGATGATGGTGGTGGTGAGCGAGAGAGCAGATCTATAGAGAAAAGGGAAGGAGGAGGTTTTTTTCGGGGTGTTACGTTATGTGTTCGAGTGTATGCGTTCGGGGCGATGAGAATAAAGATGGAACTATCCGCGCGATAATACATTTATTTTGTTACGTATACACGGTGGAGTTTTTGCAAGTTGAGAGAAACGACGATCATCGTGCCTTCGCCTGCCAGCTGAAAAATTCCGCCGTCTCTTTTTCTCTCGACCCATTTATTATTTTATATGTGTAACGTAACGTATCGTGCACATCAATAACTTGCCAGCTCATTGTTCTCGACGAAAGATGATCTTTTGTGTCCGTGAACTTTATATGCTGCTGCTAGTGCAAAAATTTTAAAACGCGAGGGGGCAGTTTTCTCACTCATAACGATCTCGCACACAATGGATGGCTCAATTTTGTTTACTATTTTAATTAATTGTCAAATAAAAGAATATCAGTGGTGCAAAAAAAGTTTATGATATTCTAAATATCTTCGTAGCAATAAAAGTTCTTTTTTGCTCAAAAACGTCTCGTTTCTTCTCGTAGAGCATAACAATCAACGATTTAAAGTCGGGGTCGAGGCACACAACAAAGGATTCAGGCGTTGAATTGCCTAAGAAATGTGGATTTTCTGGCTTTTAATGAATTTCTGTAACACGATCTCCCTCGTTCTTATATTCCTACGTACATGGTCCCACAAGGGAATCGTATGCGAAGTCTCTTCTTTTTTATTTCCTTCAATGCTGCCCGATTTTTCGCCCGAGTGTGACAAATGATTCCCTGATTTATGGAGATGAGCCGAAAAACGCCGACGTACATTCGATTATACTTTGCAGCTCGTCTCTCTTTGTGTTGTCTTAAAAGCCAAGTGCTTTTGTCGCCTCGTATTATATCGCATAGAAGCCAAGAGGCTATAATAACGCGGGGGTTGCTACACATTTGTCGAATGTACAATCGTTTGTCATCACAAATCTCGCTTTCCATTATACGGAGCGCTTCTTAAAAAAAGCTTAAAAGTCGAAAATTATTTTCACATTATATCGGCGCTCGCTTTTGGTGACATTTGCATTTACGCGGAGAGCAGAAGCTCGTCACGTATATAAATTCCCCGATTACGGAAGAATCTTCCAAAGTTAATACGTAACAACAATAATGGTCGAATGTGCAGGTGAGAGCGCCAGATGCAGCATCTGCATCTTTCTCGTTCTTTGTCCCTTTTCATAGAAATTTCTTCTTTTTTTATCTTTGCTAAGGGTCGTTGACACATTGCGCAGTCGAGACGTTCGCTCGCGCAATATATATTTATATTATTTACGCATATGTATAAAGTAGCAAAAGTTCGAATGCATAATACCCTTTTTTTGACAAGTAAGCGCATACAGAGTAATGCGCCGTGTTGTCACGCTCGTAAAACTGGCGCATGTAACCGCAAAAAATCGTATGTGCTGTACGTGACATTCATGCACGCACGGTGTAAAAATATATCTGATATTTATAAGCGATCTACGAACGACAATGTATCGTGCGCCATCCTCGACTGTTTTTCCATCAAATCAAAACGCGAATTGGCTCCGGAATTTATTTTCCCTAATGATAAATACATAAAATATAGGTCTTAACTCGCGTACGCCTCTCGATTCTTTTACTCCTTCTTTTTTTTCATCTCAGCTGCGAGCTTTTGTCTCTTAACGAGCCGTGCTAGCCTGCAAATGTATGCACGCCTCTAATATTATATATCCACTCTTTGCTAGCGCGCGCGCGGATGTATTTTTCTTTCTGTCTCTCCTTAGTGCAGCGCGCTAATAGACAATGGGTGACTTTAAAATCAGCACCGCAACTTGTTTTCTTCGCACGTATTATATAGGCATCGCGAGCGTAGAGAGCTTCGTTTTGCCTGCCTATATAGGTGTGTGTGTGTTGTGTGTGACACTTCAACTTCGCCAATGGATATCCATTAGAAGTGCGCATAATACGTGTGCGTATTGGCTCGCGAACGACGAACTTGCCTCGTACCCGTATGTATGTGCAGCCGATCCTCGTCGCGTCGTAAAGTCAGGCTCATTTCGAAGTGTTCCATCGAGCTGCGACCGCACCGAGGATATATAATACAATAGTCGCGTTGCTATTCTTACACGGACACATTGCCTCGGTGCGTATTCGCGCTTATATAGCTAATAATAATTGCCGCGTGTGGGTGTTGTGTCGTCGCGCGAGAATACGCATAATAGCTCGTGTCGCTCGACGACGATCGTATGTATAGGTGTACTTCGAATTTTGAAAAGTACATTCGCTATGTATAATGCAACTTCTCTTTCTTTATTCTTTTTCGCGTCGAAAAATGATATTTTATCAGGTTCTTGCCTTTTTGGGTTCGTACGTATTTACGAGCTAAGCTACTTGGAAGTGATTGACGCGCAAAACAGCTATACGTCTCAGTCGTAATATACCACTGCCCGCGCCCAAAGTATTACTTCCGTGTCAATTGCATCTCGAAATTATAAAAATTGGACGTATTTCAAGTATACTTATATGTACGTATGCTCCAGAGCTGAATAGATCGACGCACGAGGTCTCTACAAGTCGACCGCAAAATCTAAGACGAGCTGGCCCGATTTATACACGCTGCTCGTCTCTCTTTCTCTTCGAAGTAGCAGCAGCAGCAGCAACTCATCTCGGGATAATTTTTGACACGCGATTCTCTTTGTGGCTACTGCATCGGCTCGAACACGTTACATATATCGCGAGTACAATATGGGATATATCGACCAGCGCGCGTACACAAAAAATAACCACCCACCCCACCTCCCGGTCGATTCTCTCAGATTATTGTGCAGTGTTTTTACGAATCCCCCGTCGACGTTTATAGACGTACACACATATATATGCGATCTTTTTGTATTTTTCGCTGCAGAAAAAACGAGGCTGTAGCTCTGGTACGAAATGCAATTCGCCACTGCTGCACGCCATATTATATTATGGATACATCTTGCGAGCCGACGTACTAGCGTACATACGATGTATCGCACGCAAACGTGGACCAGAAAACTCAGCCACTCAGGGCAGGGCAGTAATTACATAACCGATCGCTGTTTCCGTTTCGTCCTCGATAAAATATCAGAGTTTATCTTCTCCATAATTATAATAAAATAATTATAATAAAATTGGTATATATACCCTAAGAAAATGTCTTTGTCACTTGGGGTTTTTCGATTCTCCATCTGTCGATGAAATCAGAAAGCTCATAATGTACACTAGACCTACTTTAATTCTGTCCAGACCAATTCCATATTCCCTCATCACGGAAAATAGATCCGGGCCACCATCTATACTCTTTATAGTTACAGGAGCCGATAAGTAAGGTCGGCGCCTTATTATCTAGCCTACGCAGAGCATCTGTAACTATAAAGAGTGTAGATGGTAGCCCGGATCTATTTTCCGTGACGAGGGAATATGGAATTGGTCTGGACAGAATTAAAGTAGGTCTAGTGTACACAGCTTGTTTAGTGGGCGCTATCAGAGACGAGTCCACGGCATGCGACGACTATTCGCCTCCGACATTGGGTGATATCCTAGTGCGAAAGAGAAAAAAATAAAAGATGCAGGGTAAAAGAGTCATTTTCAGAACGTAATAAGCAAGGTCAGCTTCATGGTTCATACACGCGTGAGATACGCGGCATATGTACTCCCCCATAATGTATAGCGAATCAATCAGTAACAGAGTAATGTCGAGGCTCCCGCAGAAGCTGGATTTTACATATAATTGCCTCGAGGTGCCAGTCGGAACGTAACTCGTGTGCGCGCGACTTTGTGTGTAATACGCTTTCACGCGTACGTACTTATATTCACCTTCCGGGTCCTTTTAAATACGCGCGCGCGATAAGGCTCGGTGGACATTTTTTTTTATTACTCGTCATTTTTTCAATAATATGCGTAACAAAGTATGGGTGTAGGTACGTTTTATACACGAATGTGTACATTTATACATATATACAAGAGTACAGTACGCAGTTCCCATATTCACAAACACACACACACACACTTGATCGCGGTCGCATGCAGATTTAATCAGGCGACAGGTCGGTCCAGTTTTTCGCGAGCGAGAGACAGAAAGAGAGAGAGAGAGAGAGAGAGAGAGAGAGTAAGAGGATGGATCGGTTACGTTGTGGGAACTCTGCGACTATACTCTCGGCGGCTGTATACGCATATCTTGGGCGGTCTGATACGATATTTACGTGTATGTATGTACGATGGCTTATAACCAGGTATTATGTCGCGCGACTACCAACGAGGGCACCGCCGCCACCGCATTTAAAGCTCGAGATTCGTCATTGAGTCTCTTTCTCGAGCAGCTCTCTTGACAATGATCGAACGAGGTCCTCTCTCGATCTGTAGAAATAAAAGTACATCGTGCGTGTTTTGTACGATTGTAACGTTCAGGACATTATGTGATCGAGATAACACGTGCACTCATGACCAGAGTAACATTTTGCAGTACTTTGATAGCGATGACTGGCAGGCGCTGCACGATAGTCGAGGGGAATCGAGACGAACCTGCGTCAGGGGAGGGGTGCGAGATTTTTCTCAATTTTTTCTCTGCGGATTTGTTTACGTTGCATAAAAATACACCGCAAAATCAACACTCGCGACTGCACTCGTGTATATATTACTCGTGCGTGCACATCAGTCGCGCGAGCGTGTATTAATAATTTCGTCACTCTCGAGGGGAATTCATAATGAGCATGAACTTAATGACCCGCGTACGCGTATGCGTTTTATTCTTGCTCCAAAGCAGCAGCAGCAGCAGCAGTAGAAGTAACAGTCAGTTTTCATCCAGGTATACGTTATAAGAGATGATATTATTTTGAGAAGCTCCGAGTGCAGCCGTCTCGTTCGTTCGCAAAAATTTTAATCGACTATTTAGTCGCGGAGTCGCGTTCAACAAATCTTTCGAATTGCCCAGAAAGTAAAAGTGCGCGCGTTGCTGCATATGCCCCTGAAATAATTAACGTTGCGCAAAAAAAAAAAGAAGAAGATGCGTCGACGTACATTCTCGCGATTATAGCACGAAAGCACGATGCGGTTCCACGACCTACAGATGCGCGCAGACTGCGAACCAGTTTCGGAAGTATATAGGATAGAGCCTAGACGATCCATTGTCCCTCTTTCTATGATTCCCATAGAACAAAAAGAAGAAGAAGGAGCGAAACCGCTGCCCGTTTACCTATGCCGATGTACGTACACACTCATTCGCACAAAAGCTTCGCAAGCCATATTTTCCCATAGACAAGATAGCCACCCTTTGTACGGTCTAGGTCGCGAATAATAACAGTATAAAAAAACCACTCGAAATGAGCTTCGGACGGAGTAAATGCACTACATAAAAACCAAATTACCCATAGAACACGTTAGAAACAATATAATGTTTCTAACAGAATGTCAAAGTCAGCTCGTCGCGATCGTCACTTTTTTTTTCTCGATTTTTCTCAAAGCGACGACGATTCACACGCAGTTTAGAAGACCACACGAGGAACGTTTACCACGCACATTTGCTTAGTAGCCGTCCATAATTCACTCGGCGAATAGAATTGGCCTCGTAATAGTGTCAAAAGCCGCACTCGCGAGAGTAGTCTCGAGTATACGTACGCTGCGCAAATATACGAATATGTGCGCACTTACACACACACACATTTGCCTCACGCATAACGCACGCTTGGTTTGCTCGCGAGCCCGTAAAAGACGTCCAACGGTCTTGAGCCTCGTGACGGCCGAGACACCCACGCGCTCAAGTGCCGCTCGATACGCTCGATATGCGCCATGCTGCTGCTGCGCGCGTTTACACGCTTATTTTGCGCCGCGAGAGAGACGAGCTTTTGATAATTTGACGTATATACGCGTTGGAGAGCGAGACGAGGCACTCGCGTGACACACGAGCTGGTATAGAAAACGATAAAAAAACGTAAATTGTTAAAAAAAAATTCTTTGGAATGTACTTTTACATGAATAGTTCGTTGAAAATTAATGTATCTCAGAACTGATTTTATTACATAAACTGCAAAGAAAATTCATAAAAATCCAATCATAATTAAAGTCAGCAATCACCGCTAGATGGCGAGTACATCTATCTGTAAATGTGCAAGTGACAAAGTTGAAATAATTGTATAAGTTATAATGCACGATTTTAATAAATTTATTATTATATGTTTTCTTCTTTATACATTGATTTTATATTAACTTTGAATTAATTTAAGTAAAAAGAAAATTAAAGAAAAGTCAATCATAATTAAAACCAATCTCCACCACTAGATGGCCTGTACATTTCTGCGTAAATCTGCAAGTGACTTAGTAATAAGATAATTATATAAGTAAAAAAAAATATAATTAAGACAACGACTTAGTCCAACCATCGGTATAAAATACTCGGAGTTACAGCAGTATACGTATAATAGCTTCGAAACGTGTATCAATCTCCGTACAGCACTTGGCCGAGCACAAAATCAAACAGCGATTGATTTCGAACGAGTAAGCTACATACATGCGCACGGCTTCCCTTGTGTACTTGGACTATAAAGACAAAAGAGAGTCGTATACAGGCATTTGGTCCACTTGTGGCGTTTGTGCGTTGTGCGTCGCACATAATACAAACGCGCACAACAAGTTACATAAGACTGACTTTGAATTGTGTACGCACACTCTATACTCGGCGAGCGTATACGTATGTACGCACGCGGCGGACCGCACGGGGGTGCATCGGTATTTTCAAGCACACCCGCGCACTCGCACACACACACACACACACACGAGCCAACATCCGGTCTCGGTTGCGTTCCCAGAATAAAGTATCCCTGTACGAGCTATTAATTTTTACCGAAAAATAAAAGAGAAGAGAGAGAGAGAGAGAAGTCGAGCGACGCAGCAGGCAAGGGCGAAACAACTTGATTTTGCCCACGCGCTCGAGTATATAGCCGCTGCAGTAGCGATCCGAAATCGAAATGAAAAGAGAGAGAGAGAGAAGCGGGAGTGAAAGTTAAAATGCAAGGACGCGCAAAAGAAGTAGTACTTCACGGTGCCATGAATGCAAAGCCGCGGGAGGAGCGAGAAACAAAAGCAAAACGGAACTCTAAAACAAAGCAAAATAAAAAGAGAGAAGCGATCGAGTGCTGTGTGTTGGGCGCGCTGAGCTCTCGTGTATGCGTGTTATTTCTCTCTCTCTCTCTCTCGCATCGCAGGTAGGTAAGTAATGCGTATGTAGATGAAGGGCCGCAGCATCAGAAAAAACAAAAAAGGACCAATGCAAGTGTATACGTGGGAGAATATGCGGGAGAGACGACTACGACGACGCGAATGGACGCGATGATATTACGATGTGCGGAGCTGGCTGCTGCACAGCTACTCGCGTGGCGTTTATGATCGCTGCGTACATATTATGAATAGCCGCGTATATATGCGTAGCTTAAAACCTGCACACTCTCATATTTATTTAGGTGTTAATTACCTTCGCATCGCCATTCAAATTGTGTGCCCCACGACGACGAGACGATAGAAACGAGAGAGAGAGAGATAAATCGGTAATTAAAACGTATTAGAGAAGCGATTAATCCGTTCGTTAGGATCGTTATATTGCCGCGTACATACATACGCAACGCGGATGTAATCTTACTACCACTACTTGTGAGCTTGGAGAAAATAAATGGGGATAGATAATGCCCCCCTAGATCTCTCGTCGAGCGAGGAGTAGCTATTGATTTTCGAGAGCGAAACGAACAATGAGCCTGCGGCGTGTGTATAGCAACTCTCCTTTAGTTGTGTGTCTTATATACCTAGTCAAAGGATCCTACATTGCGAAATCTCCGATATCTCTTTTTCTTTCTCTCTCTCTCTCTTCTTTCTATCCGCTGCGTCTCGTTTCGGCCGTGCGCAAAGTCGAGCCGAAGAAAACGTAGTACATTATTACTATATATACGCGAGACTAGAGAGAGAAAAGAAAGGAGAGTCGCGCGCTAGGTGCAGAGCCCGAGAGAGAAAGAGAGAGCAACGCAGAGAAAGAGGAGAAAAAAGGTTCAGTAGTACAGTTTGCTGATATAAGGGCCGAATGTACCAGATGCACAATGGAACGGCGGCGTGTATTACATACACACATACTGTCGCAGCAGTCTGCGTGACTCCCTTTTACAGAGATCTCGAGCCGAGGTTTGTTTATAAATTCTAGAGCTTGGTTAAAGGCGCAAGACTCTGCACCTGGTTTATATAGGTATATATATATATATGAATCGACGCGCTGTTCCATAAACACACACACACACACACACACACACACACACAGTCTCGACGTCATTCGGGCACGTTGCTGTTGCCACTGCTCGAATGTCACTCTATATATGTCAAAAAGTGAACACGGACGCAACCGGCATAGTATGACTTGCGAGAGAGGCGTCGTCGCGTGTCGCTCGATTGATTTTCTGCAGCTCTCCTTTTCCGCGCGCGCCAAAGACTCGTGTGCCGATCGAATCGAGTCAGGCCGATAAAGGTGTTGATGCGATGACGAGGACGACCTACGTCTCATTTGAATAATAAAATTTACATTACTCGCTCGCGCAGATGCAAAAAGAAAAGGAGGAAAAGAAAAAAAGAAGAATAGATACGTATCTCGCACACGCACGTGAAACTCGATAATGCTAAAAGACGAGCTTCGTCTCGGTCCACTCGCGAAACGAGCCAATTTTCGGGCCTTGTGGGCATTTCGACAATAGAAAGACGACGACCCATACCTCGCGTATCACGTACGCACGCTATGCGCTATAGCAGCGCAACGATTCTAAAATTTCGTCCCAATTCGGTGGGCCCTCACGTTTCGCGTGATATTTCGGCTTTATGTATCCCAAAAGACAAGACGGAAAGATTGGCCTCGGTACCGAACAATTGCGGCCCGCTCGATCTTCCTATCTTGGGCGCATGTGTACGCAGCCGAGACGAGGTAACAACCCCGCGTCCATACACGTCTCTCTTTCTCTTACTCGCTGTTACGCACATGCCTGCTGCTGCTGATATATATTTTTATATGTATCAACACGTATACACGCACAAAAAAAAGTTCATCCGACAGTTGAGAAAACGGAAGAAGAGAGCGAGGAAGAAGCCACCCTGTGTATTGGAGCACGCGCGTATATAAAACCCTGGGGTTGCGCTTCCTACGTTCCGTTTCCCCCGTGCAAAAAGGTACGGCGCATTTATATATAAACGCGCGCATCCCTTGGATCGAGAGGCGAGCTGCTTGCGATTTAGCGTTAAAAAATGTATCTTGTATAGATCGAGAAGAGGGTGAACTTCGCGACCCGTATTATTTTATACAGACGCGCTGCAGCTAAGAGAAGAAGAAATCTCAGACGAGTGAACGCAGACGCACATGGACGTGTAATTTTTTCGAAAGCCTGACTGTGCACGTATTATTGAACGTACGCGTTATATGTACCTTTGTTTATAGCTCAAGAGGGTGCCATGGTACGGGATTCGTTGCCAATCAACAATTTTGACGACATTGAGATGTACCGGCTGTACATAGCTTTGTGGGGTTTTGCAGCTTTCGAAAGCTCAATTTTTATGCAAGTTTTGGGTTTTTAAAGTTATTAAAAATTGAAACTGTACTGCGATAAATGGACGTTAAGAAATAAGAATAGCAGTTACCTAAGGTAAGAAACCAAAGCCCGCTTCGATGTACTTTAAGATAACGCGTAACTCAAGGCCTTTGCGGGGCTCGGCTCGCGGTATATCCTCCAATGCGGCATAAGCAAAGTACGAATTTTTCAAATGACATAATACACGCGAATAAATAACTCGCGCAACATTTTCCGTAAAATGTATTCATTATCTATAAGTCGTTTGCCGCGACGTCGTGTCTCTTGAACGATGATCGCCGCTACGATATGCGGCATCTGTTTGCCAATTTGTCAATGACGTTGTTTGCGCGCCTCGTGCCGCCGCGCAACGCAAAGAAAATTCCGCGAATAGACCTACTACTTATACTGCTGCTACGCGCGCATAATATATATATTATGCGGCCCGGGTAAACAAATATTATACGACTTGTACTTGTGCCAGCTTCTTTTGGCTATATTATGTACTCCGCGACTCGAGCGACTCGAGCTTTTGAGTTTTCATGAATGAGATGCGTCGGTGGATCATCGTCGCCGTCGTCGTTGCCGCACACTAAGAATGTTTTAACGACTCATTAGAGCAGGGGCGTTAATTATACACACCGCAGAGACCTCGTACGCGCGCGTATATACTTTTAAAGCGTTTTCACGGCGTGTCACGAAGTACGTATACTCGTTGTCGCTTTTCGCGCTCGTCGATACAAAATGTATACATGTGAGAGCTGTTTCTCGTGTGTATACAACAAGGCGAATTTCGAATCTCGACGCTCTTTACTTGGACGGGTTAATTTGGCTAATTTAACCGAAAGCGAATAAATCGAATGAAAAGCTCCGCATCATCATCATTAGCCATCATCTTGGTCGTCGTCGTCGTCATCATCATTAGGCGCGATACATATCGCGCAACAACCTTGGCTGATTTTGATAGTCCTCTCGCTGACTCTTGGTGTATAGCAGTAGTTGCGCGAGGTGGACGTTTTTATCGCGTTTATACAGCCGTAGCAAGACTCTGCTATACGGTGGACTTGTACATATAAATACCAGATCAAAAGGCGGCGGCGCGCTCTATGGCCGCTCATCACGTGTCAGGCCGGACATCAAGCGTCAGGCTCATAAATCAGCGAATATATAGTTTCGCTCGTTGTTTTGCTCGTTAGAAAACATATCTCGTATTATGAACTATAAGTACTCCTCGCGCGGCTTATTACGACTATCCTCTCCCGAGAGAGAGAGAGAGAGAGAGAGAGGTACCTGCTGTATGTGTGTATTAAAAACATCTACATGTAGCTCGAGCTATTACGTATTCTTTCACGGCGTCATATGGTCTAAAGACTTGACTTCTTTTTCTTTTCTTTTTTTTGCGTTTTGCACAGTAACGAATAGTACACATATAAACTTTGAGACGGTTGTATTTTCCGCGATACGGTTAATAGCTCGTATAGAGCCACCGCACTGCACGGTAAGCGTGACCGAGGCGTACAAAAAAGATTTCGCGCCTTTTTTTTGCGAGAGAGTCATATGGTTTTGTTGGTAAACGATATTACAGTGGGTCGCGATGTCCGATTACGCTCAGCTCGTATTAAATGTGTGTGTACAATAACGACCCGCGATGTCGCAAATTATGATCGCAGCTGCGATGTCGCGACTCGCGTGTTAGTGTGTGATTCGTTCTCTAAGGAAAACGCGGTAATAACGAATAGGTTCCGCCGCCGTGTGTGTCCTCTCTCATAAACATGATACATCGTAATATCCACAAGGATCGCTACTCGTATACAGGAGCTCGAGACAAAGTTAACGCGAAATTCTCATGATATTGCGTGGTATACACATACCTACACCGACGAAAGCAGCAAAAAAAAAAAAAGAACACTGTATACCTAACGAAACCTTAAAGGCGATCTCGTCACGCGCGGCATACATACCTACGATGATGATGTGCATTAAAATGACAATGGCGATGGTGGCCCATTAGCTTACACACGTAGAAGTTCGACTGCTGCGCAGATGCGAAAATAAGAAGAAGAAAAAAAAATTGCGCGCCTGCACATACACACACACACGTCGCAGAAAGCATCGCCCGGCGAAGATTTAAATGGGACGTTTTTCACCTGTAAAAGCAGCTTGCGCGGGCATACATACTGTGTACAGTACGTGCCACGACTGCTCCACTCGGCCGAAGGGCGGTTCTTTTCTCTCTCTCTCTCTCTCTCTCTGACATGTAACTGTGTTACACATAGGGGTTGAAAATGCGAAGCGCGCACGGTGGTGCACGTATTGCGTAAAATTCGCGAGTCTCTCTCTCGCTCGTTCTCAGCTGTTCTGCAAAAGTTCCCACAGAGAGTGAGTGTTCTCTCTCTCCGCTGGTGCGTGCGTACGTATACGTCGTGTACAGCTATGCGCAGTACCGCCGACAAAAAAGCAAAGGGGTGACCGCGCGCTGGACGGAGGGAGGAAGTCGACGAACGAGATTGCCGTTCAAAGGGACGATTTCTAGAAGTCGGCCGCATGAATCTTCGTTTATAATCTGCGAAATGTATATAATGTAGGGAGGGGTGTTGCGCGTTGGGTGGATTTCGCAATGGCCTGCGTACGCGCGACATTAGACTGAGAGTGATTGAGATTGCAGCGACTGAACGAGGGATGAAAAGAAGAGCGGATGATTTATTTTGGGAATGAAATACGTATATGTATTGGCGTTGCGCGTTCGTTAGGTGTAAGCCTCGAGTGTAGCTTTTACTTCAAAAAATGATTGTGCGACGTCACTCCGACGAGCCAAGTTTATAAAGCACAGATCTAGAAGGTTTTATGCTTTGTTTGGTACGATGAATCAAATTTGGTGCAGAAAAAGAGCTCCAATATAAGATTTTGGATTGATAAGAGTACTAAGAAAATAAAAAACAGTTATGAGAGCTTTTAATAAGTTTGAAGATATTTAAAAAACATTAAATTATTAAATGATTTCTTCGTCAGTTTTTTCAGTGAGAACGTACTTTCTCTTAGTATAAATAATCAATCTTTCATCAAATTTATCAAATCAATTTAATAAAATAGCCAAAAAATGTACCAAGAGTAGCCATTGCAGTTCGCTAAATTTTATTTACTTTAACAATAAAGCACCATTACGCCTAAAATTTACGCATTAAAATTTTAGAACAATGTCCAGTTAAGTATCTATACATATTTATAATTGTCAAACATAATTTCTTCTCGCAATTGTCAAACGGGTAATCTTATTGACCTTCGTGTATTCTCTTTTGGTGCGAAAGCAAAAGAGGTTTATGTCCAAATTTACTTTCGCATTTGTCACATGCAAAATCTTTAAGACCTTCGTGGACTATTTTTTGATGTCTTATCAATTTCGATTTTTCTCCAAATACCTTCTCACACTTGTCGCATGCGTAATCTTTGCAACGTTTATGGACTGCCATTTGATGCCTAAGCAAATGCGATTTTCGTGTAAATTTCTTTTCACACTTGTCACATGCGTAATCTTTCCGACCTTCGTGTACTGTCTTTTGGTGTTTAAGCAAACTCGATTTTTGTCCAAATTTGTGCTCGCACTTGTCACATGCGAAATCTTTGCGACCTTCGTGAACTGTTTTTATGTGCATAAACAAGCTCGGTTTTAGTCCAAATTTTTTCTCGCATTTGTCGCATTCAAAATCTTTCCGACCTTCATGGAATATCTTTTGGTGCGAAAGCAGATTTGTTTTTTTTCCAAATTTTTTATCGCACTTGTCACATGCAAAATCTTTCCGACCTTCGTGGACTGTCAATTGGTGATTGAATAAATCTAATTTTCGTCCAAATTTTTTCTCACACTTATCACATGCGTAATCTCTCCGACCTTCGTGGACTTCACGTTGGTGAGAGAGTAAATGTGATTTTTTTCCAAATTTCTTCTCGCACTTGTCACACGCATAATCTTTCCGGCCTTCGTGGACTGTCTTTATGTGGGCTAGCAAATTCGATTTTTGTCCAAATTTATGCTCGCACTTGTCACATGCGAAATCTTTGCGACCCTCGTGTACTGTCCTTTGGTGTTTAAGCAAATCCGATTTTTGTCCAAATTTCTGCTCACACTTGTTGCATGATACATCTTTCCGGCCTTCGTGAACTGTTTTTATGTGCATAAACAAGCTCGATTTTAGTCCAAATTTTTTCTCGCATTTGTCACATACGAAATCTTTGCGACCCTCGTGTACTGTCCTTTGGTGTTTAAGCAAATCCGATTTTTGTCCAAATTTCTGCTCACACTTGTTACATGATACATGTTTCCGGCCTTCGTGGACTGTTTTTATGTGCATAAACAAGCTCGATTTTAGTCCAAATTTTTTCTCGCATTTGTCACATAGGTAATCTTTAAAGGAGTCGTGTTCTGTCTTTCGATGTAAGCGCAAAAGCCATTTATATCCAAATTTATTCTCGCACTTGTCGCAAGCGTAATCTTTGCGATCATCATGGACTGATTTTTTGTGTGAGAGCAAAGTCGATTTTCGTCCAAATTTCTCCCCGCACATGTCGCATGCAAAATCTTTGCGAACGTTGACTCTGTTTTGGTGTCTAATCGATTTCAATTTTCGTCCAATTTTCTGCTCACGCTTATCGTGAACTG
This sequence comes from Trichogramma evanescens, assembly GCA_902732785.1. Classification (NCBI taxonomy): domain Eukaryota; kingdom Metazoa; phylum Arthropoda; class Insecta; order Hymenoptera; family Trichogrammatidae; genus Trichogramma; species Trichogramma evanescens. The sequence continues at coordinate 104,551 of CACVKI010144735.1, forward strand.
TCTTTATGTGCAAGAGCAAACTATGCTTATTTCCAAATCTCTTCGCGCATACTTCACATAAGAAATCCTTGAAAACTTCGTGAAATATTTTTTTGTGCTTGAGTAAAGTTAATTTACTTTCAAATTTTCTCTCGCACTTGTTGCATGGGAAATCCTCGCAATCCTTGTGTACTAATTTGTGGTGCGTAAATAAACTTGACTTTTTCACAAATTTCTTTTCACACCTATCACATGCAAAATCTTTGTGGCCTCTATGTACCGATAATTGGTGTCTACTCAAATGACTTCGGAACTCAAATATCTTCTCACACTTGTTGCATACGTAATCTTTTTTTTCGTTGTGAATTGTGTCTCGGTGTAATAACATACTTGATTCTTGTTTAAATGTCACCTGGCAAAGGTTACAAATATATTTTTTGTCGTCTGAAACAATGACGTGTTCACTTGAATTATTTTCCGAAACAATTTCCTCGGATATCTTCTCACTTTTGTCCATTTTGGTGCCTAAAATAAACGTTGGATCCTTCTATTTAGTACTAAGAAAATTACGTACGTAAAATTTATCTTTTGGTTCTATAACATTCAAACTAACTGTAATTTGTTTTTATTATTGTTTTTATTTTATTGTCTTTGAACATGATTAGTGCGTCGAGGGTTTGTGTCAAAATCGTTTATGATTATATTGTTTACAATTTATTTATCTGTTTGTACGTTGTTCGTATAATATTTGAAAATATTTAAAATTTTAACTTGGTGACGATTCCTTCGAGGACTTTGTTGATCGTTTAAAACTACGTACTTCCTAAAAAAACTATCGTCTGTGAACATCGAGTTTATACAAAAAATATCGAATAAATAGATCCTTACACACATGTATAATATAGTTTCGTCTTCAGCTCGTGCTGTACTCACTTTACTAAAAGAACCACATCTGCACCAGTTAATAATACTATTTTTTTCTCACGACAGCCTAAAATCCGCTGCAAAGTTGCGTATTTTAGGTTAGAGTGAGAAAAAAAGTTTAATATATATCATTTCACATCAATAGGTGTGTGCGTTGGTTTAAATCCTAACACTCGACGCGCTGCTCTGAACTGAGTATTTTCTCTTTTGTGCAACTCTCGCGGACGTCGACAACGACAACGACAACGACGATCTCACGGATTCCGATGCCGTTTAGATAAAACACCTTGACGAGGAGCTTGTAAATATTCTTCGTGTCCGGTCCGACCCATGGCAGCTTATATACCGATTGCGGGCCTCGCATTCGCGCACGCGCGTGTCGCACAATTACCTACGTATGCGCGAAAAGTCAAAGTATCTCGTCGCGCGCGTGTACATAAAGTAAGCGAAGGTTCGATTTATATAGCCTCCGCGATATAGAGTTTTCTCTCTAGTGCGGCCTATCGCCGATGCCGTATTATACGGCTTCGATGAAACGGCGGCTCTCGCGCGCGGTACTTGGCTTTGGCGTGTTTTTTGCAGTGGTGGTGGCTGTGTGCCGCGACGCGAGTCACAATAATGACGAGCGGATTGCTTCGTAATTGAAGATCAATCAAAACGTACACGTATATGTATTGAGTGAAGACGAGACCGACTGACGACGACGACTTGTACGCCATAATATATCGAATCGACGGCGCACAAGCTCTCCCCGCGACACAAGAACGACGCAAAAAGTAGATACAAGCGGTAAACGTCATAAAAATTAACCATATATATACGTCGACGCTCTCGCAGCGAAAAGTTTATAAACTTTAACAACGTCGTAAGAATTAAAATCGATTCAAGCCTTTTACATAACTTTGAACGACGTGTACACGATCGAGGTGGGCAAAAAAAAGGCCGAGCTCCGGCCGCGATAATCTTCGGCCGCGACTTTGGCCCAGTCTCGATTTATCCGAAGCGCCGCCGCTTATCGCTCGAACAACAGCAACGACCGCAGCAACGACACGAGCGCATATAAAGGGGATATACACGCGTATATAAGAGCCACCAACGCAAATTTTTGAGTCTCCCGTCGAAGAGAATTAAAGGATGGGCATTTCATGTATCTGCAGACGCTCGGGCCCTCGCTACAGCTATCTTTTTATTTCCTCCAATCTGCCCAGAACACGTTTGCCTCGCGCTTATACGTACATACGTACAGACATATGCATCGACGTATAAATTGAATCGAAGCGCAGCAATATATACGCGTGCGTGGGAGTTTTGTTTAATTTCAATGCACCGCGTCGAGTCGTGAGCTTTAATCTAACTCCTAAATTTCCGGCTAAAAAATATCGAGAAACGATCGCTCGAGCCAATACAATTGTCAATCGTATAATTTATAGATTACATTCGCCATCGTAATTATTTCGTTCGTATTATATATAGGAGTCGAACGGTATACATTATTAATCCAGTGCACAGTTATGTTCAATTATAGAAAAGTGATTATTAGAAGAGAGAATGAAAATGAGAGACGTGCGTGTGTATGCAGCATACAATGGTTGGAAAAAATTTCGCGATTTTTCGTCGTCTTGACAATCGAGTGTGTTTCGCGCGCGCCTCCCCCTACTCTCTCTGGGCGTTTAAATGAACCATACGTTCGTACATAATGACCCGGAGTGCGTTGGAGGATTCAATTGTCACTCTCCGCGGCGCGGATTGCCTCACGCACGACCGCAGATTCGATTTGTTTTATGCGCAGCTCGGCTCTCCCTTATAGCTATAAACGATCTTTGGCTCGCGCTGATCGTAAAATTCGAATAATATTATTATAGACATAGCAGAGGCTTACATAAAAGTCGTATACACTGTGCAGTCGCTGCACATGCGCCAGTTATACTTTATGAAATCGATAATTTATGAAAAACAACCGCTATGCGGGCCCTCCATAATATCGGAGCTCTCTCTCTCTCTCTCTCTCTCTCTGTCTCTATAACGTATAAATAATATGCACTGTGGCAACGCGACGACGACTGCGCGTTCCGTGTGTTTGTTTACGAAACTCTCAATTGAGCTCGGAGCCGAGTGCGCCTCATTGAATGCTAATCGATGCAGTCCACACTCTTACGGCGCGCACGCGGCAGAATATTTGGAAATCGTTTGTAATTCGGCTTGCGCGCAAAAATTTGCGCTTACATATATACGTATGGAGTATACGTGTGTATGTGTGTAGCTCATTTGCATGAGGAAATGAGCTTGAATAACATTACAAAGAGCGTAAAATTATAAATTACAATACACTAGCGAGCGAGAGAGAAAAAGAGAGTCAAGCAGCCAATGTAGTCGGTCGTATAACATAACACGTATGTGTATACTTGCAGCAGCAGCACACCAACTACGACGACGACGAGGACGAGGAGAGCACCCATTTTCACTTGTGTAAACTCTAGCAATAGGCCAAGCGCACAGAGCGTCGAGACTGCAAATATATTGAAATCAGTCGGCCGAGCTTATAGTTAAGCGATCTATAAGCTAAGCGAGATGAACAAAAAATAAAAAAAAATAAAAAATGAAAGAAGGTTTTTGAGCCGGACACTTTAGTCGTCTTTAAGCTCGCGTACACAAGTCCATTTGTATGTATTAGAGATCGCCGACACTGTGCTATTACAAACGTAGAGTAGAAAGAGAGAGAGAGAGACTTGCATATTTAACTGTAAAACATCGATGAGGCTCGCGTGTGCAGTGTGTACGTTCCTAAACACTTGCGCTGATCCACTTAACGTCGCGTCGCGAGCCGCGTAGGTGGCAAGGCGCATACCTACATAAGAGTCGACTTTCTTTAGATAGATGCTACTAAGCAGCCTATCCTATATAGAGAGCCCAATGAAAAATGCATGAATTGTGTGTGTGTGTGTACTTCGGCTTTGGGAGCTCGGCTCGAGAGCTTCGTTGCGCAATGCCTGCATCTATGGGTATTGTTTTTTTTTGTTTGTTTAAACGAAAATTGTTCGTGTTAGTGACGCGTTGCAAAATCCTCAATCTTTTTTAACGATTTGTAAGATTGAAAATTGGACAAAAAGTGAAAATCTCTTGTATGACAAATAATATACAGCGTGTCGTTACACGCGCGTGCTAAACGAAATTCCCATGCGTGTACAAAACAAAAGACTACTCGCGAAGCTTTTTTGAAATAAAAGCCAATTCGTGAATCGGTGTAATACATAATATGTATAGACGTGTACAATGTACATATAGTCGACGTACCTCGAGCGATTATATCTTTCGGAGAGCAAACGAAAATTAAATTTAATACCCTCAAGGCGTATAACAAGGCCTCGAGGGCAGCTCGATCGCAGTCGCAGCAGCAGCAGCTCTCAAGCGCCTTCGTGCAATGAGAAATCTTCTCTCTCTCTGTCTCGGCCGAGAGCAGCGTGGAAAATAATTATATTCGGGCTTCCGCGCAAAAAGTCGTATATACAGTATCTACGAAGGATTTTTACAATAATTCGCTGGCTGACTCGCTCCCTTTTTCGGGCGCACACAGTTCACGTCGACGCAACGGAAAAAAAAGCGAAAAAAAAATTGTACACGTGTAAGAGCGAGACGATGCTGCATTATGTGTATACGTATACGAAAAGTTATGTACATCGGGTGTACATACCGCGCGAGCACATAGGCGCGTGGTCTGCGCAGTACATACCGCACCGTACCGAGAGATCGCGTTATACTTTTATGGTTTTTCAACCGATCGCATTTATGCTCTCTCTCGTGCTTTTCGATGATCTCTGTTGCTGCTACGAGCAGCGTCCGGCGGGCGCGTGTATTTATACGCCGAGAGGCGAATTTTCGCGTTTATGATGTATCGTCGAAAAAATCGCTCGCCGCGAGGGAGAAAAAGTTTGAGCCTCGAGTCCGTAAGTATTATATATATATACCGAAAAAAGATCGCACGAGGCGCTCGTAGGCCTCGAGGCGAACCGATCGCGCGCGGCCTTTAATATATAATGCGCGGGAAAGAAGCTCGAGGGATAAAAGAAGAAGAAGAAAAAAGGAGTAAAGGAACAAGAGGGCTTTTACTCTGCGGGCTTTGTTTCGCGTGGCATATACGCGCGCGTCATTATACACGCGCTGGTGTGTTTGCTGATGATTGCAAATGATGTGCCTTTTTATGCCGATCTTCTCCTCGATGTTTCGTGGGGTATATATATCGACGATGCGCAGAGGCTTATCGCGAGCCTAAATTTTTTTTCGTGCGTGCCTCTCGAGTTGCGTTACGCGCTGCATGCAACTCCGATGATCGGCTCTCACGCGAGCTGAACAACGATGCACTCTTGAATTATATACATGGGGACTACAAGTATATGGTAGCGGATAACAAATTGACAAAATGTCGGGTTTTTTGGTCGAAAAAAAAATGTGGCGCAAGGACACCGTAAATCACGAATCGGTTTTTCCTCATTCATACACGAATATTTACAACTCATCACGACTCACGATGTTATTTTCCCCACGCGCAACAACTATAACGCAATAAAACTTGGAGCAAGCCCCCATAAATCAACGAATGCAAATAGTGAGGTTAATTTCAGATAGGTCCGCGTCAGCGCAAAATTAAGACGTTGCGTTCATGCATATATACATCTACTATAGCTCGTGCTGCAGTTCAGTACAGGCAGTGGCAGCAACGTTGGTCAAGAGAGAAAGAGAGAGAGACGACTTATTAAAGTGCAACCGAATGAAGCTATAGATCAACATCTCGCCCAATGTTAAATCGCAAATCGTTCATTATCCCACCGCCACGGTATATAGCATCCCCGTAGCAGTGCCGCCACGTTTGTTAATTAAAGGACGCACTGCTTCTGGTAGCAGCGGCAGTAGCGACACACACACACACACACATGTTGTATTATATACCTGCGCGCACACCACACCATACCGTCGATCGGCAGGTGATGGGCTCCCGTGTGTAGGTCCGCTACATATCCACACACAGAAACACATGCCTTCGGAGAGACCCTAGATTTCTTTTATCACGTGTGTGGCGCGTATAGCAGGGAGAGAGAACTTCATTGTTCCTTAGGATTTTTCCTGCGCGACAAGAGAAGAGAAAGAGAAAGATTCGTGCGAAATCACTGGAGGGACACAATTTTTCATTGTATGGGATATGTGAAAAACAAACTGCGAGCAATAATACTTATATGTAGGTCGGAAAATATAAGATCGAACGCGCGGAGAAATGTGTAATTCGGACTCGTTGTTTGTGTGTGTGCGTCTGCAGGATAATAGGCAAAATGAGATAAAGGTATTATGGGGTGATAGAATTGTGTTGTATCGCAAGTCCTCTATAGACGTGTGAGAATTTACGAAACGTTTGTGTACATAAGCTCGATATAAGCCGCAGCGAGCGATCGATTATACAATTCATTTGAAATGGACTCCCTCGTTACAAAATTACGATTGCAATAAAACGAAAGAAAAAAGAAAGCACATTAAAAATAATCGACTAATCATCTATCGGGATGGAAATTCGAGGGCGCACTTAACATAATCATCGATTGTCGTCGTTGTGACTTTTGTCGTGCAACACTCGAAAATAATCGAATGGAACATAAAAAGGCCCGTTATGGGCTTGCTGGGACGATCGAGCTCGTCGACGACGACGACGACGACGATGTTTTATGCATTCTCTATACCGAGCTCGAGCTCGCCGCGTGTATACATCGTCCGACTTCCTCTCGAATCTGATCTTCGAAAATCAATTGACTTGTAAAGCGCTGCGCATGAACTGTTGCGAGCCCGATCGATACCTTATTGTCCGCGTATACGTATATGTATAACCCATCTGTATGCAAGCGTATCTCTGCTGCCCTTGTGTGTATGAGTGTGTGTGTGTGCTTTCTCCTCCTGCCCCCGATGCCGCCGCTGCTGCCATTTGTATGTGTTCGAGAGTAGTCGTTTATATACGCGTCCTCCCTCGCAGAAAAAGATCAAAAATAAAAGAAAAGAAATAAAAGGACGTCAGGCGCGCACAGAACGATCGAATGGTCCATATCGCATTTATGCTGATTGAGCAGGAAAGAGCCGCTGCTGCTGCTCTCGGAGAGCAGATAAAGTATCGGCGGTGGCGGCGGCGAGACTGCGCGGGTAATATGTGCGAGAGCTGAGTCGAGATGCGGGAGGAGTAGAAGACGGCCGATGCAGCAAGGACGAGAGCTGCAACGTAGGCGGCTCTTTATCTTCGCTCGAGTGCTCGGCTGCTCTCTCTCTCTCTCTCTCTCTCTCTCTCTCGGCTTGTTAAAACTTTAGTTAATCAGTCGGCCGGACATCGATCACACTGATTCCCCTTGACTTAATTCTTCTTTGCCTCCCTCCTCTGCTCGTCGCTCGTCCCTATCTTGCTTTTTCCTCCTTCTTTTGTTCTTCCTTCGTATTATATACCTTTCGCATATACACGTACGAGAGGATCACTGGGCATTCGCACTCTTTTTTAGCCACAGCTGTATAGCGTAGTAGTATCCCGTATGAGCGAGAGCTATGTTGTATAGAGACAACCAAAGAGACGAACAAAAAGTACACGAGAGAGGTGTGGTTGTATCTGTAAGCGTGTATCGCCGTTGTTGTTGTTGTTGTTGCTGTTGCTGTTGCTGCTGTTGCTGTAGTTACTGGCGATGCGCGCGCGCACAGCAGCCAAGCTGAAAACTCAATTACAGTTTAATGAATTGGTGGCCGCGCGCGGCGTATACGAGTTAGAGCTGCCCCGGCTAGAATGCAGCCGTACGACGACGGCAGACGCGCCTGCAGTCCTCGAGCAGCATCGAAAGAGGCGGGGGCGCCTCGAGGAAGGTATATAACTTCTTGTTAAGTCTACGTATACCGGGTCGCAAATGTTTTCTGCTTGAGAGAATACATTAGGCGCGTACGTGAGAGCTTTTTTCGTTCTTTTTTCGATTACTCGTCACCGAGCTTCAGGACTCTCCAGGACACCAATCGCAAACAGTTGCATTCGTTAAATCCTTCCAATAATTACAACAAAATATCTGGATAAATGTATTTATGCGAGTTGAAATCATTGAATGGCAAGCTTGCACCGAAAGAAACATATAATACTTGTTTTCCAAGCTAGACTAATCAGTAACGAATATTTCTTTCTATCCACGATTGCGTTAAAGGTAAGGACTCTCTCTGTCTCTGGCTTCTTGCACTCTCATATTATACAGTCTCTCTTTCTCTGGCCACATGAGCGTCCGAACGCTTTATCTAGATTAAGCGCGGCAGCTATACATACACACAGCAGCAGTAGCCACAGAACTAAACGAACGAAACGCATTTTATATACATACGCAACAAATTATCGCAATATCAATCAGACAATATATATCACGATCGCTACCTGCTGCTGCTGCTGCCTCTCGCTTATATACGCGTATATAATAAGCCCAGCTTCGGCGCGGCGCGGCAAGTGTACACATATAATAATATGAAACCCGAGGATCGGTTGCGCGCTCGGCTTATCTGCACCGCCGCGCCACCGATTCGTCTTTTTGTTTCCTTTATTAATTCTCACATACCAGCGCAGTGGCTCGATCGGGAGCTGCTGCTACGTAGTATATTATTGGCTACCGCATAGGGAGCCCGCGATCCAACTTTTTTACCTGGCACAATATATCTATATAGACAAGTCTCCATACTCTGTGGTGGTAGTAACAAGCCAGACACGCTATCGCACTCTCTTTCTCGAAGCGCATATTTCCCGAGCTCGGCCGCTTAATTACGATAAATTCTTCACAATTACTCTGCGCGAAGCTCTGTGTGTGTGGGTATGCGCGATCCTGTGTCTTCCTCTTTCTTACTCCTTCTTTTTATTTACAATATCTTTCTCTCTCTCTCTTTCTCGCTCGTTTCGTTTTTTTCGACCCGAGAAAAAGAGAGCTCTCACCTCTTCTTGGAAGCGAGGGTGTGGTGCTGGTGGCGATGTCGCGACGCGCCAAGCTCAACTTATAAGTGGTAATTGCGAATAGCGCGAAATTTTCACGTTTTTGTACCCACGCGAGAGGCGGTGAAATCGCGTGTAAAACTTTCAACCGAGATGACGAGAAAAAACATCGAAGCTCGTGTACACGAAGCCGCGCAAGCAACAGGTGGGATACGTATATGTATATAGCGGTGACTCGACTTGACTACGTTTGCTAGCGAGAGACACGAACGCTTGGTCGACGAGTGCGTTAATTCGCGGCTTGATACGTGTCCTTCCAAATGATAATGGGCCGATTGTAAAAATCAATGAATCAAAAAAAAATGTAATTCTTGACATAAAAATTATAAATGTAGTCTGTGAGAAATCGTTTAAAAATAGAGAAAAATAAAAGAACGTTAAACGAGCTAGTAGTCCTTCTCGGGTATACGCTTACACCCTCGATCCTGCGAGCCGACACCGAACGAACCAGTAGCAATTTCAGCCTCATTTTTCGTCTCTCTCTCGCGCGTATCGATGCTCTGCATGCAGCACGAGTACGCTCGCGTGTATATTACTCGTTGCGGGTGTGAATATTAATGGCAAAAGTATATGAATTAATCCCAAGGTTCCTGTATCTTTCTCTCGGCGTATCTTATACGAATATGTAACGAGTATTCGAGCGTGGAGAGAAAAGTAGAGAGAGAGAAAGATTTTATCAGTGGGATGATTGCTTTTTGTTTATGCAACGCTGCGGCAGCATCGGCTCTCTCTCTTTCTGTACTGCTGCTGCTGCTGCAGTCGCGCTCAGCTGTGCCTATACACATGCATGCGCGTTTGTGTATTTACGAGAGCGAATTGTGGGCGGACTCGCCGCTGCGCGATTAACCGTCAATCAATTATGAGCGATCGTCTGCCGTATAGAGCCGTAGAGTCTTTTACCTTCCTTCTTGTTGCGTTCTCGGTTAAAAGTGATTATGGATATGGACCTATATATCGCAGACGTGTATGCATTTTCAACTCCAGCGATCGAGCGTTCCGAGCGCAACGAAACCTCTTTGGACGTCCGAAATTATCATTAAAAAAAGCTTCGCTTCGAGGTGGTGCGCTAAAATTCATTTTCATCAATTATGCACGAGTCGTTTGTAACTTGATAAATCTACATAATCGAGAAATTAGGGGAAATGATTTACAGCTGCCTTGGAAGCTTTTGAGCTAATAATTAACAAAATTAGGAGATTTTTCTCAACTTTAATTGAGAATTTAGTATTCTTCTGACTGTAAGAAGCTTATATTTTTACAAAAATAAGGAATTTAGGAGTAAAGAGCTTTATTCTTGTAACTTGTTTTTTGTATTTGTAACAAAAATATAATTAAAAAGATATGTAATTGATTTCTGTAATGCTTATGTGCCAGGTGGGGCTTGCCCCGAGGCCTAATAAATACAATCTATACAATCTATACAACTTGTAATTCAAGCTTGATATTCATCAAACTCATCTATTTTGAACGTGTTTACAAGTGGATTGCCTCTTGCCACCTAGCGGTAGAGGCAGGAACAATTCAAAATCGTCACACAGCTCCCGTAGCTCTTGTGTCAATTCTCGCTCCGTCGATGCTCGACTGCTGTCGATCGAACCTTTACGATTAAACAATGGACGAATCCGTGGTTCATCGCGAAATCGAGATAATTTCGCAGGTACACAGCGACGACAGGCCAATAACGAGGCGCCCAATCACCGAATGCATAAATTTAGCGCATGTAAACATATACACGTGCTAAGCGCGAGCTTACAGTGCATATAACGTAACAAGCTCATTAAAATGTTCTGTCTATAATTCAGCCGTTGTAAAACGTATACGTATATAAAAGCCCGTAGCCCACTTGAAATCTTGTACAAATATATGTATGCGCTGCTCTCGCTTGTACAGCATTATGTTTGCGTACGTGTGTGACCCCTTGTTATGTATGTATATAATTTGCACTCGTGTGTGGCAGTTCGAGGGTCATAAACGCGAGAGTATTTTGATGAGCTCCCGCGATATAAAAATACATATATTGTGTTTAACATCACGTTTCGATTGATATCGCCTGCGTATACACATATAGTTGAACGAAAAAAAAACGTATCGACTTACCAAAGATGTTGTTTTTTCCGCATTTAAACGAGTAAAAAATCGTTAAAATGAAGGAGTCGTGGGGATTAAATATCAAACGAGATGCGCTACGCGCAGCGTAAGTACAAATTAGCCCGAATATAATAACGCCTGGGCAAAATTGTTAAACGAGGAAATTTGCGATAAGCGCATTATCTGCTTTTAATAGGTTATTCGGGATGTACGAAATAAGACAGATTGAAAGATTGCGCGGCTTTAAATGGCCGTTCGTTAAACGAGGAAACCTTAGTGCGCAGCGAAATTAATATACGCGTTTGTTAAGTACGCGAATTATGTTTTTATACGTTTCTAGTACTTTATCTTGATATTTATCAAATTTCCTTGGGTTATTTTTTTTTAATGGAACCTCTTGACTGACGATCCTTAAAAAATAAATTAAATATACACTCGGCACGAATTAATTTATCCGTAAAATACATGCAAACACGTACTTTTTTCATTACAACCAAGTGTACCTGCAGTATACTTTTCATTAAGATTTTTTTTACAAGGCACGCGCGTACTTTTTGTTGTTGTTGTTTCTGCTGTTGCCAGAATACGAGCTCTCCTAAATTTTAACCTTCGGTTTCTCGTCCACAGCTCATTATAAAACCCACACCGCGATGATGCAGTGATGATAATTTATTAGGCTCTCATAGAGCGCGCGTTACTGCCGCGTTGAATTAAAAAAAAGGAATAATGACGCGCCGAGTCGCAGCGCAGCGCACACAGCGGGTGTGTATTTAATTGTCACCGGGAGTCCACGAAAACGTCTCTTCTCAACACGACTGTGGCGCGCGAGAGAGAGAGAGAGAGAGCCAACCACGCATTATAATATACCTACACGGCCTGCGTACACGCGAATAAACCGAAGCGGGAATTTACTGCTCAATCAGAAATTGTGGAAGCGAGCCGTAGCGAGGCCCGCTTGTGCACTTTTGCAATTAAGCGGCAATATCGTTTTCGAGCGTCGTAAAAAAAAACCACGCGAGGCTCGAATGATCTCTCTTTCTCTCTCTGCGAGCTACGTACATATTTACACGCGTGTGTGCGTACGTGTGCGTGCGCCCATTCAACCCTCGCACTCGAGAGGATTTATTTATTTATTTTTTTTATAGTTACAACCACCGTGCGAGAGTCAATTTTGGGGCCGGCTCCTTAATTTTTTATGCACTTTGCAATGAAAATCATTCCAAGTTGTCCCGAGCTCAAGAAAACATTATATTGCCTCGCGTTCAGGGGGCTCCTGCAAACATTTGGATTCCCTCAAAATCGCGATAACGACGTTAAAATTGATGCTCTCTCCTCTGTTCAAGCGAGCGATAAATCATAGCGTAGCAATAACAAAATTATTCGAATAGCTCCTTCTTCTCAATTCTAATGACAATTTGGTTCGAAAATCGCTCAAAACATCGGCACGTCTCACCAAAAGCTGAAATCACCGTACTCGAGGATTTCTCTCTCTTTTAATCGCGAGATCGCCACTTGTTATTCGGCTACGTGACTCTGCTCTCTGCGGTCGGTGCAGGACACACAGCGACGCCGCTCTCACGTGTATGTATAAATGCCTATACGCACGACTGCACCTTGCGCCAAGGCAAAAAGCTCATATGTGTCCATCTTCATCATGGGTCCATTTATATATAAACACACAGACACAGACGCAGAGCCGACGATTTTTTTTCCTTCGCAGCTTTTCTTGCAAAAGATGCCACACGCGCAGACTCGGGTGTCCGGTGGTGGGTAGCGCGTGTGAATGCAAAGCGCGACGAGTATTACACGTTCGAGCGCAGAGAGATCTCTCGCGCTCGGTGCAAGTACCGATAAGACACAAAAAATCGTCTCGCGGAATCGCCAAATCGGGCGTGACGACGATCGATCGATCGATCGATCGATGCGGCGCGTCGATTTAGCATTGCGGACCCGAGACTGCAATAATATATTGCTAATCCTCGACCAAGATGTGTGCACTGCAGCGGCGCGAGGAAACGAGTATTCTGTAGGTGGAATACGTTTTTTTTGTCGATTGAAAGATCGATGCACACACGCTTAACTCTAGTTAATTATTCAATTTGACCGACGAGTTTTACCCAAATAAAGAAATCTCGTAGTTCTTGGTCGAAACGAACGGCGCGCGGCTTTTATTTCAAAAGTTTTACGAAAGTATAACGTTAAATTTTTAAAACTGTAAATTAGTGTAACCAAAAATTGGTGTATATCGCACGACGACACTTTGTTATTTTTTTCTTAAATAACATCATTTCCCATTGATGTTCGCGGAATTACGATCATCGTTATACTTAAAACTGTAAATTGATTTGAAAGGGGCGCCCGGCCCGATTTTATGGCTTTTTACATATACGCGCGCATAAAGAAAATTTCGGTACGATCGCTACGCATGCTGCGCAGTAATATAGAGATATCATTCGTTCTCGATAAACATATGATTTAAAACTCGATCAACGCGCTCGCCTTAATTTAGTAGAGTCCCCGAAGACCGTGCGCGTATTTAATAAGCGATTATTAATAACGTCGTCATCGCGACGACGACGACCCAGTGTTGTGGTACGACAAAAAATAATTCCTGGAAGCTAAAAAAAGGCCAAAGGAAAGAAGACGCTGTACCGATCTCCTTAATTTTTGTCTCTTACTTTTTTTTGGAAGTTTATCGCTCGGGGCGTTGTGTACATACACCACCACGGGGGATCGTCAACGCTATACGCAGCTTCTCCTCGCTCTCCGCCACTGCACAGCGGAAACGGGCGCGTGCAGTTGGTTACGTCGAAAGCTCGCACGAGTCCTGCGGCCTATTAAAGCGTAAGTACGCACTCGGCTTATCAGTACTTGGAGCCGCGCGCCGAAATTTCACTTTTTTTTCTCCTCGCTCATCCTCGTGCCGATCGCGAGTCGTCCGAGGGACTTTGAATACTTTCGAGGAAAGTCGTGTCGCGGTATATGACGACAGAGCCTCCGTTGTAATACGCGCGCGCGGTCATTGTCTCGATCGAATAACTGATAAAGAGGATGAAAAAAGTGGTACACGCGCTTGTGCGCACGAGCACGGCGTTAAACGATTTGTCGTATACGAATTTAGCGGCCGCGGTTGAAAATGCGTCGACGTACTCCCGTTTGTTTATATTTACGGGCGTACAATTCGAGATACGCGAAAAGAAGCAAGAAAAAGAGAGAGTCGCGCGTAATTGAGTGCTGAAATTATCTTTGTTTTTTTCCTCTTTCCTTTTTACAGAGCTCGAGCATTAAAAGCGAGACCGAAAATGGTCGCCGCTCGAATAGCATTTACGTATTCAAAATTGACGCGCGTAAAACTTGACTCGCAACGCTGAAGCGCGTCGAGAGCGAGAATATCATTCCTAATTCTTTCGAGTCTCGTGTAGACTCGCGGATTTTTTCTGCAGCATATATATACAGCTTCGCTTCCTACCTGCTGCTGCTGCTACTGTTGCGCGCGTTGACCATCTGCTTCGAGAGCTGCAATATAGTTGATTCTTAGACGAGCCGCGGTCTATGCTACTGCATATGCAGCTTACATACTTTGCGTGGAAGAGCCCCGTGGAAAGAACGGAAAGTTGATTGAAGAGCGAGAAGAAGCAAAAGAAGGAAGAATAACGACTGCGTTTGAAATGAAAAAAAAAAAAAAATAGTTGAAAAAAAAATGAAGAAGAAGAAGAGGAAGAAGCCTTAAAATGTGTCTCTTCTCTCTCTCTCTCTCGGCGGTGGCAAAGTGAAGCAAAGAGGAATGGCGATATATATTCCATTGTCGACGCTCTCTGCAGCAATTGCTACTCACTCGAGCTCGAGATTTGTTTACGGCTTAATTGTAAAGAAGCTTCGTGCGAGCGAGCATGTGCGCGTGTAACAACAATGAAAATCAATCAAACAACTGTTGTCAATGCGGTAGCCGGTCAATATCTTGCCGAGACAAATGAATACGCAACGGAAGCGCGCGGAGTTTTCAGATGTTTTCCTCGCGAGGAATCTCGCTTGTATATATTCATCAGTCGACTAGCGAGCTTTTTTTCGTCCCCCCAGCGCTTACCTTTCTCCACGCTCTATGCTCTCTCTATCTCTATCTCTCTCTGTGCAGTGTGGAGCTATTAAAATAATCGCATCTCGCGATATAGTACTTTGTAGTGCATTGTGTGTGTGCATCATGGTGCAGCAACAGCAGCAGTCCTCCTAGTCTCGTAGCTTACAGCGTGCAGATGGTCCGCGCGGCAGGGAGGCTCGTTTACGCTACATATGTATATGAATGCGTGCTGTAGCTCGTGCGCGGGCGCAAAGCGTATTTAGTTATTATTTACAGCGCATTAATCATCCGCCAGCGGCACTTTTAATTAGGACCCGGACGACGATGGTCCCGCACCGACTCTCCGTTCGTATAATGCGCCGCGCGTCGAGTAATTTTTTCTGGCCCAAGCACAGGTACGCGCGTGTATATATGAAAAGACGACCGTGGCGCAGGCGGCACGCATACACGTACACACACGTAAGTGCACGCGAATATGATAAATCTCCGATGCTGCCATCTGCTGCGCGATACGTGTAGGTGAACACGCGCGCGCGTACATGTTATACACAGCACACGCGTATTATAAGTGAAGCGAGACGCCAAGTTGTGAAGTACGCGACGGCGGCGGCCAAGAGCGAAGAATAAGCGTATATAGCACAGGGATATTATAATCCTTTTGAAGTTTAATCGTATTATATATTGCCGAAGATTCGCGAGCCGAGCTGCGCGACTATTATTTTGTCATGATGATTATAAAGGATGATGCTGCGCCGCACCGCAACATATGCGCGTGTAGCTGCGCGCACCCCCGAGGATACGGTCGCGCGTAGTTTAGCGTCGTTTTGCGCGGTATGTGCAGCTAATTCTGCAACCAAGTTCGCTTCGAGGATCGGACAATCTGTCGTACAAGTGCGGCGCAATTGCGACGTCACATCTTTCGCTCGCTGACTTTTGAGAATCCACGAAAAATTCAACTTGCAGCGCAACAGCATCAGCGCGTTTATAAAGTCATCAATCAACGTTAACCCACAAACGTTTTTTCTTCTCCTTCGTATACGCGTTTGTAAAGTCTCGACTCTCAATCGGTCAATTGAACTCGAGCAACGATCGCGAGCAGTACGTAATGTTTAACAGAATCGTGGAAAAAGGTGGCCCTGCGTTTACACGTCTTTTTCTTTTTTGGTTCCGTTCGAGACACACACGTGGTGATTTAGGCAGTTACCTGCTTCTTTTCTTGCGCGCGGCCAATGCACACCACGGAGATCCGTAAATACGATCGCCACACAGGCACACAGGCTACACACGTGTGCGTACTCGGAAATAAGAAGAGCTCTGAGCAACGTCCAAAAAACGGCTACGTCCGCGTGTCGATGATCGGCAATCGATCGATCGAGTGTAAACGAAAAAAAAAATCAGTCAGCCCGCAGTGGGTCTCTGCAAAACTCGGACGCGCGCGCGCGAGAGACCGTACAAGAAGCGGCGTGCGTATATAATACATCGGATTCGGTCGTATACGCGGGGCTATCGTTGATAAAAAAAAAAGGAGAGAAGAAGAAGAAGAAGAGGTTGGGAAGGGGATCGAGTATAGCTGCTGCTTTACTTATATTTCGCGGGACAAATGACGAAAAAAGGCAAGCGCGGTACATCTTCATCGACTAGCATTTCAACGTGTGTGCGCGGCATACGTGTAACGCTTCAATACCGGGAAACGCGGTATCCTTTGCTCCTCGTGTGTCGAGCCGTATACTAGGCTCTCCGCGAGATCGGTTCGAGCTTTTCGAACGCGATAGTGTGTAAGGAGAGGAGAGATCGGTCGAACGATCGATTGCCCCGGGGGAGAAACGAATGTGCGTTTATGCAACGTATATCAGCTTGTTTTCGAGTCGAGCAGGTAGTACATAATACGTCGGAGTTGCTACTACTACTACTGCTAGTGCGTCGATCGATGTCAAAAGCCTACGGACGGACGGACAAATGATTACTCGTCGCTGGTCCACTTGTCTTGTAGTCGTGTATCACTGCCTTATGCAATGTTTTCCTGTACTATACTGTTACTTCCCAGATCCCATCCGATCGCTCGTTGCATATTTATTCATCGAAACCGATCTCGCGATCCCCCAAACTCAAAAGTGCGGATCCGTTGTTCGCGTTAATATCTGGGCTCTGCGCAAAAACCGAAATCCCCTCGCATTATACGAAAAATTAATCTCCCTCGTGTGCGTGGATTTTTTCCTCTCTTACATTCAATTGTGCAAAAAGCGATCAGAACTACGCGAATCGTAAGGCTGCTGCCGTTATTAACTCCTCCGATTTCCGCCGCGCACGAATCGTGCATTATGTACCCCGCCAATCTCGGGTGGATATTCTCTCTTTTTTTCTCTCTCTCTTCTCCCCCTTCGCGTTCGAGTATATACACATCTTCTCACTGCCAATATACGTACTACTACAAAATCGACGGGCGAAAATCGCCGATATATAGCTGCAGTACGTGTATATGTGCATAAAGGGCACACGCAATGCAACGCAAAGTGCCGGGGCTCCTCCGAATGATTGCGTGCGCTCCCGAACGCGCGCACTTCTCTCTCTGTGTCTCTCTCAGTGCTGCAGCTTTATATACTTTTCTGGGACTACCTATACCTGCCACTGCCACCGCTTGGCTCTCTCGACGTGCTCTCTGGTCATCATGCGCGGCTATTGATGCGCGCCTTATGTATTTCGTGGGAACCCTCGGGCGCGGGCGCAGCTCCATTGCCAGCAGTAAAATAATCCTCTTCTTGACCTCGAGCGTGTACAGTACACACACATATATATATATATATATATATCCGAAGTCTTATGCGCTCGATGCTACTGCAGCCAGTACGTGCAGTCGAGCTTCTCTCTAGATTTTTTTTCTGCTCTTGCTGCTGCTGCGTTTGGCACGAATGATGAGTGCTATAGAAAAGTTTCGACTCATATAGAACGTAATTAAATCATATGGCTGCGCAATAATAATAATAATCAATTAATATATTTCATGATATCAAAATCATAAAAACTTCTTAATTAAAACTCTTAAACAACTATCAAAAATGTTTAAAAAAAAAATTGCACGAAGTATTTCATAAAACATTCACCGAAAAGTTTCAGTCGCAACAAATGCGCGAACATTTGTAAGTCCCCGAAGCATTTCGATGAAATCCTTTTGAAATGTTTAATGAAACTTAACTTTAAAACATTTCTGATAGGTTTCTGAACGGTTTCTGTAAAGTTTTAGAAATTTTTTTGAAAAGTTTTTGAACAGTCTCTAGAAGGTTTTTGACACGTTTTTCTATTCGCATACTCACCTTTCAGAAATTTTTTAAAGTCAAGTATCACGAAACACTTCAAAAAGGTTTCATCAAAATGTTTCTGAAAAGTTTCTTCTCCACATCGGAGTTCCTGGAAAAAACTTGCAGAAATGTTTCAAAAACATTTCTAAAAAAAGTTTTTGGAAAAGATTCTGAAATGATTCTATGATTCATTTTAGGTGACAGTTTGAGGAGACATTTGAACTTTTCAACAACTTTTCAATGAAACATTGCTGTACATTTTTTGCTTGTCATTGAAATGTTTCAGAAACTTTTTAGAAAGGTTTTGTGCTGTGTATGCTATGACACGATTTTCCGAAATTATTGGCCAGACCCTGCTAATAAATTACGAATGTACGGTATAATAAAAATAGAAAAAAGACTCGAAGTTCAAAGAGTTTATTACCAAACACAATGATATATTCGAAGAATCTATAACTAATATTTCAATCATTGCTGGTCATATTAAATAAGTTGTCTTCATGTTCATGAAATTTCTATCAGAATCTTGTATACGAATATTGGGATTATTCTTACTAGGTGTATGCTCAAATGTGAATAAAACACGGTTACACGAAAAAACTCGGTTACCCGACAAAAACTTGAGTGACCGAAGTAACCGAAAAATGGTCGGTTACCTGACAAAATTCGGTCACCCGACAAAAACTCGAGTATCCGAAGTAATCAAAACATGGTCGGTTACTTGACAAAAACTCGAGTATCCGAAGTAACCGAAACACTGCCGGTTACCTGAAAAAAACTCGAGTAACCGAAGTGACCGAGAAATAGTCGGTTACCCGACAAAAACTCGAGTAACCGAAGTAACCGAAACATGGTCGGTTACCTGAAAAACTCGAGTGACCAAAGTAACCGCAACATGGTCGGTTACCTAAAAAACTCGAGTAACCGAAGTAACCGAAGTAACCGAAGTAACCGAAACATGGTCGGTTACTTGAAAAAAGCTCGAGTAACCGAAGTAACCGAAACATGGTCGGTTACCCGACAAAAACTCGAGTAACCAAAGTAACCGCAACATGGTCGGTTACCTAAAAAACTCGAGTAACCGAAGTAACCGAAGTAACCGAAAATTGGTCGGTTACCTGAAAAAAACTCGAGTAACCCAAGTAACCGAAGTAACCGAAGTAACCGAAGTAACCGAAGTAACCGTAACATAGTCGGTTACCTGAAAGAAAACTCGAGTAACCGAAGTAACCGAAGTAACCGAAGTAACCGAAACATGGTCGGTTACTTGAAAAAAACTCGAGTAACCGAAGTAACCGAAACATGGTCGGTTACCCGAAACATGGTCGGTTACGCGAAAGAAACTCGGTTACCCGAAAAAACTAGGTTACTCGAAAAAATTCGGTTACACGAATAAACTCGGTTACTCGGATAACACTCGGTTACCCGAAAAAATTCGGGTACCCGGAAAAAACTCGGTTACCCGGATAACACTCGGTTACCCGAAAAAACTCGGTTACCTAGAAAAAACTTCGGTTCTTGGAAAACACTTGGTTATCCGAAAAAACTAGGTTACCCGAAAAAACTCGATTACCCGAAAAAACTCGGTTTAAAAATAACATCGGCAATTAATTCAGCGCACCCAAAAACATTAAGTAGACAAGGTTTCATCTCTCCCCAACAAAATGCAATTTCATGTACGATTTCGCTGGACTCTTCAAGAGCGTCTGCATTGACGCGCCGCTGCTTATTATTATATGTAACAGCGATGAGTTATATCGCCGAAAAATCATAAGCCGCATAATTGTCCTTTCTTATCGAGCTATTTATTATTAAGCGTTTGGTTTTGTTGTTTTTTTGCAGCCACGACAATAAACTTCGAGGCAAAGGAATCCACTACGCCGCATACTCCATGCGTGTGCGTGTATTTTTATGCCCCTTCCGAAAGGTAAGATTAAAAAAATGCATTATATATAATATATGAAATATATATGATGCGGTCACAACATGCCAAGGAGGATCAGTGCGGCAAAATATTACAAGTTAAGTAATCGCGCGCCTGACGACGATGATACAAATAAAAAGCGACAGTGCACGAGAGCTCAAGGCACATACATATAATAATATTAAAAGAGGTCCCTGGTCCGATCAGCCTTATCACTAACCACGACGTACCGAAAAACTCCATTAAATTAAAACTAATATCTCCCACCTTAATTTTTTGTTTGCGCCGCGCTGATCGTCGTCGTCGTCGTCGTTGTTGTTGTTCTTTTTTGTCCGCGCAGCTTCCCCCCACCCGCCATTCCGCAGCCAGAGTCAGAGAGCTCTCGGTGCTGCTGCACGTATATATAAGCCAATGTGTACGAGCTTTGAAAAGAAATCGCACACACAGAGAGCGAGTGCAGAACGCGGCTCTGTCTCTCTCGGATCGCGAATAAAATCCACCTGCACTCCCTCACGCGGCTCCGTCGTCTTTGATCCTTTCGCTGTGGACTTTTTGCCATAGGCGGCGTGTGCGCGCGCGGCCAACAGGTCTTTCTCTCTCTCTCTCTCTCCGTCTCTCTCTTTCTTTCGCATTTCTTCGCGTCGTCCTTATCTCTCTCGCTCCGGTCATCTCTTGTCGGCAGCTAAAAAGAAGGGAGGACTTTACGCGCGCATCGTGTAGGTGGCACGCATACCCACACACACGTACAAATACACGTATACAGAGCTTTGCGCGGGCGTGGGAATATCGACGCTCGCGGGCCCAAACTCGGACTCGAGCCTGCCTTCGAGCGCCATGTGTGCATTTGTCTGTGTGCGTACGTGTACGTGAGTATTGGAGAGACTGCGGCAATATATACTGCAGACAATGCGTGCGCATATACATACGTATGCGTGTCGGAGCCAACGAGGTGAAGATGAGCCTTGAAAAGCGGCGAACCAGTACTACTGCCAGAGGAGGCCACCCGTGGCTTGTTTCCGCTGATCACGGTTAATTGCGATGACGATGCGACTTGCATAAGCCAACGCATATAAATTCGAACTTCTTCTTTTTTTTTGGTTTTGTAAATAATTAGAGTCGCTCGTCGTGAAATCGACGCGCTTATCTCGTTTGGGCTAAAAAGCTTCTTTCTCTTTTTACTTTTTCTCCTCTCTCCCTTCTACATATTACTTATCCCATATTATATCGGCGTAAAAGTCGCGTGAAAAAACAAAAGAAGCAGAGAGAAAGAAAATAGCAACGAGATAAAAACAATCGCCAGCCGAGTCCATCCATTATAACACATACATTTATATGAAACGTAATAATCCGCGACATACGCGCGAGGGATCCCTCGAATCGGGGATATATCTCGCATACAGACACGGGCCCGCGCAGACCTTCATCGATCGGCGCTGAATATCTGTTGGCTTTTGCGAGTGTTTTACAATCGAATATACACACAAACGGGGCCGTTTATCTATTTATTTACGGCTGATAACATTGATCAAAATTGATGAGAGGCCCCGATAAAATCGGCGCAGTGTTATATGCAAGTACAATGGACAGACGCGCGCGGCTCTCTCTTTCTCATTCTCTCTCCCGCGTTCGATCCCACACATAGCATAAAGCGTGTGTATATATAGATAAAACAAAAAAAGGGTGACTTTGAAAAAAAATGGCGAGTCCGCGCGTGCTTTTGCTCGAGCGTCGAGCTCTGTGCTGCAAGTGGCGTTTCATGGGCACATCATAACGGTAACAATAGCGGGAAAAGCGACTCTGGCTCGCGCGACTGTAATATGCCATTGGACACATAGTACACACACACCGAATGCCGGCCCAGACACTAATGCCTATTGATTATAGGTTTTCCTGTGCGCGCGCCTCTGTGCCTTATATAGGTGCAGTGTGAGAATATTTCTGATATCTCACCTGGTCTCTCTCTTACTGCTGCTGCGGCTGCTGCTGCTGCTGCTGCTGCTGCTGCTGCTGCTAGAGCTGATTGATGATCCGTGTCTCGTATAAACGTATCGCGCCGCGCCGCCTGCATATATCTGCGAAATTTTCGTGTACATTATATTATAGTACGCGTCCAGTGCGCGCAGATATGGCACTTGTTTTATAAAAGCCAAGGCATTATTGTAGCTTTGCATAATGCACATTAAAGTCGCGCGCGCGGTTCACACATTGTGTTTTGTTGCGCACACAATACGATCGCCATTGAAAATAGTCGTTCGTTTGTTTCGAAGATTTTTGAGCCACGGCCTCGTTCTTGAAGCATACCTATAAGCATACCTATAATGCTAAATGTGTACTATATTGATTGATTGCTTATCCCGTGAATTAGCCACACGTGTCTACGTATAAATAAATGTGTTATAAGCTGCACATTGGCGACCCGCATAACTCGCGAGAGTCGCCTGAGTAAATAACTATACACACACACGAGTTTGTTTTCAATTTGACAATCGGCCTAATGATGTATTATTATTTTCCACGCGATGTCGAGTGCAGCGGTGATATTGAAATTTTGCGAGAAATCCTCGAGTGCGGCAGAACATTGGAAATCTCACACTATATAAGCAGGTCAGCGGATCTATACATTATATCGCACGTATAAATTCGTTGCCTTGGGCGCGAGCTTTCGTGTGTACGTATCACACATCACTTCCTCCGACACGTTTTATCAATGCGTCGTTACTTATGAAACAAGACGTATTGCGCGGCCAATTGTGTGCTAATTTATACACGCGTATCGCGAGCTTAATTTTCATCCTTTTATACAACGGGGAATCGGCGAGATTGTGTGAGAGCCGAAAAAATTTTGTTGGTTTTTGGCATAATATAATGCTATACGTCGAGCGCGAGAGCCAAGAATTTACATCTGATTTGGATCGCGCGAAACATATCAATCGAGCGGCTGTCAAGTGTGCGCAATAATAGCAGGACATTAAAAGCCAGCAACAATGGGATCGGAATATCCTATAAACTTCTCGCGAAATGACTTGTATAATATAAGTTCATCGCGTTTTGAATAGGACTCGATCGGTTATCGATATATATGTATACAAGTCAACCCATTACCGACTTGGTAGTAGGTGGAAACTGTCAATTATCGAGCGAAGTGTATGAAATTATTATGATGTCGAAACTGAAATTATACGGTCAATGCTCGAGACCGAGCGAATACATACAATATATGCCAAGTCATTAATCCATTTGCACCAACATTTTTTTTCTCTCTTATACGTGATTCTTGTATTTACATTATTATGCGTGTGCATTGTAAACTCGAGTGTGGTAAATTATTTTATACCACTGAAATTTAAGGGCGTTTCAAATAAAAATGATGCATATTAATTTATGAAAAATATGTCAAAAATCGTGTCACAATGCAAACACACATTCGAATGTACCACGATACGACGAGACCGCAAAATTACAAAAGTTTAGACAGAAGGTACATTATGCTCTACACACAAAACCCCTTTGCAAAACGTTTTGGCCCTCGCATACATTGCCTTTGAGAAATCCGTGTACTACACCCACCCTCTCCTCCTCCTTCTTCTTCTTGCAGCGGCCAACAATGGGCCGGAGAACAAAAAAAGTCTCTTGGATTTCGGTGGCTCGCACGCGCGAAACGTCGAAAAGCTGAGCTGCCGAGAGTCAAAGTTGCTCTCTATATACACGATCGAATGCGGAGCACACGCTACATTATGGAAGCAGTTGGAGCGCGAGAGAAATGAAAAAATAGTCACGCAAACTTCTGCGCAGGCGGAGGCGTGGCCGGAGTTATAGTTGTATGTATGCCGGAAATGGGTGTTGCGCACCCGCAACCTCGGCTATTTCGCTTCATTTTTTTCTCCTTCTTCTACTCTTCATTTTCTTCATCTTCGTCTCTGCCTCTCGCTCACTTATTTTTTCGTTTCCTTCTTTTTTTTCCTTTAAACTTATATTCTATCGCGCGCTCGAGTCTGGCACACGCGAGGCGTGAGCTCGAGTCTCGAGCTACCGGCTATAATGCGGTAGCCTGCACACACACACGTTGCTGCACGTATCGCGCGCACACACACAGTCCACGCTTTTCTAATTTCGAAGCTGCGTTTCTTTTATTTTGTTGACTCTTCTTTTTTTTTTATTATTTCGAATCATCGAAGACGCGCAAAATGAGAGAAAAAAAACAGACTCGAACGGGGGAATGCGTAATTCACGTCCGAGATGAATAGAAAAATGATTAATTGATAGTTTGTCAAGATGAGACGAGGATCTCTGCTGCTGCTGCTGCCGAGCCGTATCGCTGCAAACATTCCGAGAACGAACGAACGAACGAAAGTATATACGCATACTCGGCTATAGCACAAGCTGATTGGAGTTGATGGCACTGGCGGATGAGTTACGGTTACGAGCTTTTTACGAGGGCTACTTTTTGAACTTTAATAATGAAATACAGCTTTTACGCGAGGGTAATTAAATTACATAGTTTCGCGTTCGTCGAGTGCAGTGCTGGAGCTATTTTGATATTTTAAATCGCCGCGCGCGTAACGACAGAATTAAGTGTCATTATCGTGCGTGCGCAATGTACCGAACAATTGAAGTTTGCTTCAAAGTTGCGAGCCATTACTATACGTGTACCCGTCGTCCGCGAATAAAATGTTTCGCCAAGATAAATAGAGGCGTCGAACGATCTGGCGTTGTTTTTTTTTTTTTTTGGAGCGATTCGACGGCTGCGAGACGACGACTTGGATGTACAGCGTTCTAGCACGCCAAGGGTATCATTCAAAAATGTCGTGGAAAAAGTCTCGCTCCGCGCACACATGCGACTATATACAAGAAAAGCTTAATGGACGCGCGAGTCGTCGTATTATATACACAAACAGATGTTATAGTACGCAAAGGTGCACTGCAGAGGAGCATGCGACGATCTTCGCGCCGCAAAAGAGAAACGTCACGGGAGCTCTCTTGCGCGCCCGAGCGAAGGTGATGGACATTTTTGCAGGAGCGTAGAATGCGTTTTATTACGCTGTATATATCTCTCTCCGTACACGCGCATTATTATATGTACGCGGCTCGCGCTCGAGCATCGTGTGCCGAGTGCTCCGCGGCTCGTTGTAATGCAATACCTTGCGCGCATGTGTGTGTATGTGTGCAATTCATAAAATAGTCGGAGGACGCGAAGGTATATATACAGCGCGCATCCATGGAGGAGCTGCTACCGAATGGATCGCTGGGCATGGCTCGATTATTATTGGATGAGAATGGCAATTTCGCGAGGTTGCCACGCACGCGCGGCATAATGATTATGAGAGCTATACTACTGCCGCCGTATCGTGTCCTATACGCGTTTAAATGTTATTTTTCTCGGCTGCACTTGTTTTGCTGCTGCTGCTGCTGCTGCTTCACCTCGAAAATGCGTAATGGTAATTGATTGCACGTTTCGTTAAATACTTTTTTACTCGTGCTCGAACCAGCTGGATATTTCACGAATACGAGATGAGGCGCGATCTTAAAAAAACGAGTAACGTATAGAATGCCGCGAAAATAAGGAAAAAGTGAATCGGTCTGAATTATCGATCCTATACCGGTCGTTTGTTTGATTCTTTTTCCTTTTTTTCTTGACTGCAACTCGATCCATTTGAGACGAGAGAAGACAATTTGATCCAGAGCATGAAAACTGGTAATTCAAAAATTATCCCTCGACAATATGTGCGCGCAGTGCAACATATACTGCGTCTGACTCTCGCGATTGTATACATACACATACATACGATCGGGCGCGCGTGTTATACCGATTTTCCGATGACTTTGCGGAACGGAAGCGACGCTCGAGATTCGATTATTATCGGTCTTTCGCTCGCTGCTGCGTGAGTGTATACGCGATATCGGTAATTCCTTGGAAATTGCACTCCACTGCTGCTGTTGCTGCTGCTGCCGAGAGATCGCGAGAGAAGGCGGTGGCGGCTCGACTCGATGCGTTTTCTTGGTCCATTCCAAGGCCGACGGAAGTCGCCCGTATATATACGTACGTACGTATGCAGCTCGCGCTCGTCGTGAATGAAAGAGGACACGCGCGCCTATATGATACCTGTATTATATGCAACACACAGACAGGCTACCGATCTTTTTCTCTCTCTCTCTCGACTCGTTGGCGAGTATAGCAGTGAGCTCTCTGCGCGCGATGATTCGCTCGTGGGTTACGCCTAAGACCACCTGCCGGCTAATGAGCGGTATAAGGGGAAAATCGACGACGATCTGCTGCTGTCGAGCTCGTGTGTATATATACGAGTGCATATATAATACGGTACGCGTGTATACCGATAATGTGGGCGTGGAGCCGATCACCGAGACGACGATGACGACCAGGACGCGACCGCAAAACTCGATAGTCCCAAGTGAATTTTCATCATTCCAGAATGTGTATCTCGCCAACGTATCCGCGTACGCGCTGATTTTACCTTCGATATATTATACGTAATGTAGGATGTTTTCGCCGCGTCTTTGTATAACCTCGAGTTTCGCTCGCATCAACTAGTGCGAGTATAAAATAACAATAACAAATAAATATCTATAATTTAAAACAGTCCCCGAAAAACTTACGTAGTGTAGTTGTGTTATTTCAGTTACACGCTATTTTTTGAGAAACCATTTCAAACGTATAACTGCAATGAGATCGACAGAGTCGTATATTAACCAATCAATTATTCATAAAATCATCCAAAATGAGATTTGACGCAAATACTTGCGAATATGAGAAAAAAGAGCATGAAAGATTTTTGAAAAGTTGATTCCAAAGCCAAACAATTATAAAATTTATTATCGTAATAAAGTTAAAACGTCTATTTACATGACATGAATTTTTCTGAACTTGATCCAGAATATTTCAAGAGTCAATTTATTCCGGAATTTACTATAAGGTTTCATTAATTAAGAAACCTTATATTTTAAAATAAGTTTGAGACTTCTTGTCTTATTGATCTTAGTGGATTGTCTTTTGATGCTTAAACAATCTCGATTTGAGCCCAAATTTCTTTTCGCATTTGTCACATGCGAAATCTTTGCGACCCTCATGGACTGTTTTTAGATGAATGAGCAAATTCGATTTGAGCCCAAATTTCTTTTCGCATTTGTCACATGCGAAATCTCTGCGACCTTCGTGTGTTATCCTTTGATGGTGGAGCAACTGACTTTTATGACCGAATTTTTTGTCGCATTGGTCACATGAGTAATCTTTCCGACCTTCATGGACTATCCTTTGGTGGTGCAGCAAATTCTGTTTTAATCCAAATGTCTTATCGCAATCGTCGCATGCAAAATCTTTGCGACCATCATGGACTGTTTTTTGATGGATGAGCAAATTCGATTTGAGCCCAAATTTCTTTTCGCATTTGTCACATGTGAAGTCTCTGCGACCTTCGTGTACCGTTATTTGGTGCTGGAACAAATCTACTCTACTTCCAAATTTACTCTCACAATTATCGCATGCATAATCTTTCTGGCTTTCATGTACTGTTTTTTGATGAAAAATTAAATGCGATTTTTTTCCAAATTTTTTCTCGCAACTGTCGCATGCAAAATCTTTACGACCTTCGTGTAATATTTTTTGATGGAAGAGTAAACTAGATTTATGTCCGAATTTTTTTTCGCACTTGTCGCAAGTGTAATCTTTGCGACCTTCATGTGTTGTCTTTTGATGACTAATCAAATGCAGTTTTTGTCCAAATTTTTTGTCGCAATTGTCACATTCGTAATCTTTGCGTCCTTCGTGGATTAACTTTTGGTGCCGGATCAGTTGCATTTTTATTCCGAATTTTTTTTTGCATTTGTCGCATTCGTAATCTCTGCAACCTTCGTGTACTATCTTTTGGTGTCTGTTCAAACTTGATTTTTCTCCAAATTTCTGCTCGCACTTTTCGCACGCATAATCTTTCCGGCCTTCGTGAACTGTCTTTATGTGGGTTTGCAAATTCGATTTTAGTCCAAATTTCTTTTCACATTGGTTACATGCGAAATCTTTGCAACCCTCATGTACTGTCTTTTGGTGTTTAAGCAAACTCGATTTTTGTCCAAATTTCTGCTCGCACTTGTCACATGCGAAATCTTTGCGACCCTCGTGGACTGTTTTTATGTGCATAAACAAGCTCGATTTTAGTCCAAATTTTTTCTCGCATTTGTCACATAGGTAATCTTTAAAGGAGTCGTGTTCTGTCTTTCGATGTAAGCGCAAAAGCCATTTATATCCAAATTTATTCTCGCACTTGTCGCAAGCGTAATCTTTGCGATCATCATGGACTGATTTTTTGTGTGAGAGCAAAGTCGATTTTCGTCCAAATTTCTCCCCGCACATGTCGCATGCAAAATCTTTGCGAACGTTGACTCTGTTTTGGTGTCTAATCGATTTCAATTTTCGTCCAATTTTCTGCTCACGCTTATCGTGAACTGTCTTTATGTGCAAGAGCAAACTGTTTTTATTTCCAAATCTCTTCGCGCACATTTCACATAAGTAGTCTCTGAAAATTTGGTGAAATATTTTTTTGTGCTTGAGTAAAGTTAATTTACTTTCAAATTTTCTCTCGCACTTGTTGCATGTGAAATCCTCACGATTTTTGTGTACTAACTTTTGGTGCGTAAACAAACTCGATTGTTTGACAAATTTTTTCTCGCGCATGTCGCATGCAAAATCTTTGCGGCTTTTGTGTTCCGATATGTGGTGTCTACTCAAATGACTTCGGAACTCAAATTTCTTTTCGCAATTGTCACATGCGTAATTTTTTTGTTTATTGTGAATTGAGTTTCCTCGTGTTGTCATGGTTGATTCCAGTATAAATGCTTCCTGATGAATATCACTAACCCGTTCTCTGTTCTCTGAATCAACAATGTCTTTTTTGATGGCGTCTTCAGATTTTTTTCCCCTTTTATCCATTTTATTGCCTAAACTAAACGATTGATCTTTCTATTTAGTTTCACGAAAATTAAATGAATAAAATTTATCTTTTGGTATTACGGCTAGTTTCGTAGGGAAAGACACGATTCAAACTAATGTGTTTTGACTATAAGCACGATAAGTGTTTGAAGGGACTATTTCAAAATCGTTTATGATTATATTATTTACAATTAAGTTACCGATTTATCTGTTTATATATTGCCTTCTAAATTTGAACCAGTTTGAAGTTTTAACTTGGCGACGATTTCTCCGAGGCTTTCTAAAACCAAATACTTTAAAATGACTCCCTGTAACTTCGTATCAATCGGTCTAATGTCTTGTCCTTGTCCATTATGCAATTAGATGTCTTCTGTACTAATTAATTGAATCTGTACTCTGATTGTACTATGTACTATGTGCCCGTATATACTCATTGAAATTTTTTTTACCACTTGTGAGTTTCCGATACTCTATCTGTTGATGTAATGGAAAAGCTCATGATTAAATAAGTACGAACGCATGGCACGAGCGAGACTAACGAGCGCAACAGAGACGGAGAGTTTTATGCGCAGTGGCTCGAAGACTCTGACGCTTCGTACTAAGATTGTCGCGATCTCTCGCTTGTTTTTCACAGACGAAACGTCCCATGTATGAAGTTTCGCATCAACAACAATATGAAAATATGGCGCTCCGACGCCGACTCGTCGCTCGAGACATTAGGACGTGTCAGCTGTGGAAGCTTTTCTGCATTCGTCACGTTTTTTTCTTCTTCCTTACCTCGTTCAAATAGTTGCGCTCGCTGTATACACGCGCATTTACAGTCGTAATAGTATCAGCTGTAGAGCGCGCGCATACATTCCGGTGTCGGCTGCGTGCACGTCTGCTGCTACTGCTGCTGGAGCTGTAAAAGCTTTAGACATCGGAATATGCATAGCCGACATTTTGCCCTTTTAAGCGCGTATATAATACATCTTTCTCTCCCGCGCATAATGTTTCCGACTCGGACACACACGTATACACATACACAGCTATGTGCAGTAGCAGTTGGGAGCAGTTGAAGGGCAATCTTGGCTTTTTAATATCTCGCTTCTTCTTCTACTCGCTCTCTCTTACACATATATAGAGTATATCGTCGAGCGCGCCTGTAACATCTTGACCATTGTTTCTCGACTCTGGCGCGCTCCGTATATAATTAGGCTGCCTCGAGGCCTTATACTACTCGACTCGCGCTATATATTAGCCGTCGCGTTTGCCGCCACCGCCGCTACCACTGCTGCTGATGTTGAGGCCCCCATTACGTAACGAAAATTCCGCCAAGTTTATCGCGCGTGCCACTTTTCCTACTGCCGCTGAGGCTAACGTAGGTGATGCCGTAGAAGTGCGCGAGAGGAGAAGAAAAAAAGGCTGGAAAATTAACGAAGCGATGGTGGAGTTCCAACTGTCAGGATATAGCGAGCGAGCAAGAGAGAAAGAAAGCCTTTTATTTCCCGAGCGCAGCAGCAGCAGCAAGGGGGCCCTCCGCAACCTCGTCTATACTTACCTATTTTTTCACTTAAGCTCGCAGCTTTTATTGCTGAAAAAATATAAAAGGCCACGAAGGAGTTGTGCTGCGAGAGAGCGAAGGCTTTTATCTTTTTTTCAGAGTATTTTTTTTTGCTCGAAATTGAGATCGATGCGAAGGAACTTGGACGGGGTTTTGAAATATATGCAACGTTTGACCGGAAATCTCGTTACGGGTTAGATGCGAATGAACGAGTTGACGTTTAGTTGCTCAATAATATCATGCTCTCGATGAATGGCAAGTTGTGTTGACGTCTGGAGCCGCAAGTACTTTTATTTTCTTTGAGAAAATTAACCAGCCAAGTATCGCTGCGCGGTAATTAAGATTTCCTCTTGTGAAATTTGAGAATTGGATCAGATTCTGACCAACTTTTACGAACTTGGAAAAAATTGTCCTAATCTCTGTCTATTCCCATCAGTGACCAAGAATACGATGTGCGATGGAAAGTTCACTGCGCCACGCTCTTCATTTTACCATCCTAATACTCGCGCACGCGGAATCGTAATATATATCCTCTGCGCGCGTCGCGGCGAAAAATAATCAACGGTCGCGCGCGCGAATCTCAATTATAAATAACACTGCACGCGCTGCAGCTCGGCCGAGCGGTGAAAACACGATTCAATAATTGCCTTCCACGAGATCATGCATATAATATGTATATACGTGCAGTGGTGCAAAGCTATCGCAAGACAGTCTCATAATATCGCGTAATAAATATGAAATAAATGATACAACCCGTACGCACACACATGCACAAATGTAATAGCAAATTTGTTCTTTGTACATCGGGGTGCTCATACATATAACACGTATATGATACGCGAGAGGAATTTCATTTCGCCTCAATAAAGAGTTGGTATATACACGCGTGTAACTAACGCGTTAATCATCGCCACGAATCTAGTTAGTCCTTGCGCGACTCGCCGGTATGTCCGCCGTGTGTGTGTGCATACGCGAACTTTCGTCATATACACAGGCACACACATAGGTAAATGAATCGCAGGTATACGTAGATGGCAGATCGAATTCCGCTAGGGGACACATATAGGCGCTTGTGCCGCTGCTGCTGCTGCTTCTGCTGCACCGATGCCACCGAAGCGATCAATCAGTCAAAGTTCTGTACTCGCGAGCCGTGTATCCGCGTGTACAAGTTGAGCGTCGACAAAGCGACGGAGAAATATTTCGCATAAGGTATTAAAGCTCGATCGGAGATGTCAAGGGATTTGTAATTACTAAAGGATCGCTTTGACGCTGCGAAATCGTCGTTTGTTTCGATTTACAGATTTCTCAACTCCAAGGCGCAGTACGAGATATCATAAGGTGCTATGTATTTTGTAACGCATGCACGCATACAGCTTTAGAGCATTAATTAGATATACACAGCAATTATTAGCCGTGCGATGAGTTTTTGCTTTCCTCCATCAGCTACGCCATATTCATATGTGTACGCGCGAAGATGCAGTAAAAAAAAAAAACGAAGAAGAAAAGGAATAAAAAAGAAAAGAAACTAACGCAAACACGTGCGCACTTTACGCGCTCACTGCTATATAGCGTACGAAACACATTTTTAATAAAGCTCATAAATCATCGAATGTGGCCACTCCATAAAATGCACTCGTATAGATGTGTATGCCGGCCGCCTCCTTCTCGCCGAGCCAAGCATTATATGGTACATCCAACAAAACCCAAGTGTAAGTATACACGTATGAAAGAGTGAGAAAAGCTTTTGCCTCTGTGTGTGCACACACATACACACACATACTCGTAGTGGCGCTACGCGTACCTGCTCTCAACACCGTGTATACTGCAAACGAAGCACGCGCGTACATGAAAATGCATTAGGAAAAGTGTTTCGAGCACAACTCATAATTGCCGAGTTTTTCTTTTGTAATGCAATGTGACGAACGTGTGCAGCACATACTATTTGTAGCTGGGAATAAGGGATTGAAGATCGTTTGCATTTTCGCATTTGATCAGCGATAAATAGGGGTGTGCGGGTACCCGAAAAATCGGCATATCCGATATTGTAACTCTACCCGTCATCGGACTCGGTTTGGGTCGGGTTGAGCTTTCGAAATTTTTTGGACTGACCAGAATTGTTCGGGTTTATCCGCGTTTTGGATGCCCACATGCTCCTAATAAACATCTAATCGTAAAGATAACTGCTATTTTTATGATAAGAGCACTGGGCCGCGGACGGAGTTTGCCTCAAAGGTAAACGAATGCTAAACGCTCAGCTCATACGTCATAATAATGCGTCATCAAAGTCATGAATTTGATGAGATGAATTTTTGCAATCGTCCTGAGTCGACAAGATGCTTCTTGCCCAAAATGGATAATCGATAGATTTTCATTAATATAGAAAATAAATTGGTTTTTATTCATTGATTAGCTTGGCCAATGTATGGGAAATCGAATCATAAACTAAAATTTATCCCAATTTTGGCAAATAACAAATAATTTTTACGCGGGATGTGTTCGTTATTTTCTAGCTAAAAAACTGGTTTGTGCAGTGGAAATGAGCCAAAGAAAGTGAATTGTCTATCTTTCTATTGATTACCAACGATCGTTGAAGATTAACCGAAAAGATGTCTACTATAATGAAGGTCATATCAGATAATGATTTACCATAGTTAAACAAAATATATCGAGTTGTTCCATTTATGGATCACTTATATAATTGATCAGGCGTGAAATTGTTTTAGAAGTTATTACGAATATAAAATCAAGGCAAAAACAAATTTGGAGTTCAGTTTCAGTTCGGCGAGCAACGAACTAAGACAACAGCAGCAGCAGTGCGTACAATATCAGCAACGATTATGTCGTCACTCGCGACGTTTTTCGCGATCGTCGCGTCTCTTATCGGTATAATCTTGCTCGGCATTGCAAATTTCGAGGGCGACGGCCCCAAGGAGGACGTGTGCAACTTCACGCTGCTGGCAGAGGTCGACGGCTACATCATAAGGGGATTCATTAAAATAGACGCGCTCGGCAAGGATCGAGCGATCGTACGTTGGGCCGAATCGGAAACGATCCTCGAACCGCCTCACTTGCGATTCAGTGTCGTTGATTTTTCCGATTGTCGAGTTACAACGACCAAAATTTCGCCAGATCTCACTGAGCTGATGCAAAATAAACAGTTGAAATCGCACTCTGAAGCTGTGAGTGGTTTTTATAGGGGTTATATGATGGATTATTTAAATAATCGAGACTTTGACTGGCCGATTTATTTAAAAGGAGAAGATGATTTTGAAATTGTCTCACTTGACCCTTCTGAATTACTATGATCAAAAATCAGTGGACGTTCGTAGAGCATCGGTCGATGCCGAAGGCGTTGCTTCGAAGCTCGACACGTGGCTCACTTACACTTCCAAGAACATTAGACCCCAACTACATTTTTTCCCGTTGTCAAAGGGCAAAGGCCATTTGTTCGTTGCAATCGAAGATAATAATGATTGGCTATGTCGTCTTGGGGAGAATTGCAGGTCCATGACTGTGGCTCTTGTCCAGCCCAACGGTAATTGCTAAAGAAACACATTTTTTGATTTTCGCGACTCGAATCAATACTAACGAGGTTAACACTTCACGCTTTCAGGTCAAAGGCAAAATTTAACTCGCATCGAAGGTTTCAACTTCTATAGTGAACCTTTGGTCTCGTTGGCCAACGGTATGATCGGCATATGCGCTCACCAGAACTCGACGACGGTGCAATGCACTCAGTTCAGGCTCGGCGATAAGGAGATCAAATGGTTTTCAACCAACGTCATCTGGCAACATATGTCATTTAGACTGAAAACGAGCCATCTATAAGCGGTTAATCGAGCGGTTAACCGCAACCTCGGGGTTGCGTGAACGATTGAATTAAAAAAAAGTGGCTTGATTTTTTATCGAAAAAGCACACGAAAAAAGTATAGCAACATCCGATTAATATCGGGGTGGAAAAATTGCGCGCGGCAAAACGATACGATATCCTTCCTATATACAGCATAATACGAGCGCAACAAAGTTTCGCCCATCAATCTCAATCAAGGCTCTTTTTCTCGAATCATAAGCAGGCTTTCCTGCAATTTTCTCATCAATCTTGCCGTACACACGTACCTGCGCGCAACACACGCCTAGCATGGAATATAGGTGTACACGCGTTCGTTCCTTTTCTCTCTGTCTAACTTATTATTGAGCGCGACCTAACTTTTCTCCGTTACGTATATACGGGGATACCTACGGGCCTCGGCATGCTCTGCCTGGAATCGGTATCACGTTGTATAAACGAGCCAGCGGAAGCTCCTTTAATATTCCGCTCGTGCGTGCGCGTATGTGTGTTTGTGTGTACTCCCTCGTATTACGTATATATATCTCTCTTCGCCGCTACTGCAGCAGCAACTCGCCAAGACTCATATCCGTCGATTCGTCTCTTCATGCATCGGCTAGAGCTGCGGCGCAGCTTTTTTATATATATGCTACACTTTTTTTTTCTTTCCTCGCGCTCGAGCTTATACGATCCCATATTGCGCACGCTACGATACATGCTATATTTATCCGACGCCCGTACACGAGCGGATACTGCGTTTGCCTCATTTTTTTCCTCTTCATTTTTTAATAGTTATTAATGTGGGTGCGTTGCACGTGCGCTATGATACGTATATTCTCGTTGTTCTAAGCGTGTGTACCTGCGTTTTCACTCGGCCAATCTGATCGTCGAAATCGTTATGTGTATCTTGACGATCGGTGCATATGTAGTTTTCAATATGCAGTCTACTTACGGGTCTTCCGGCCGCGATCGATCCGCAGATTGTTAGCGATACCAAGTCGACGAGCTGTTATCTCGACCTGTCGATCGTTAACTCGTACTCGTGTATGAGCGCGCGAATCGAGGAACTTATATAGCGCGAAACGACATCCATCAAAATGTACGCGTCACAACCCCTCTCGATTTCAATTCGGATCACATACGCAGCTTCTTCTCATTTCTATATCCCATATAAATCATCATCAAGCGGTGATCGGGAATAAGAAATTCTCTTGGATAATTATCCATCCCGTATCTGTGTATTTGCCTCCCTTCAATTACACATGCGGACATTGATATAAAGTTGAAAGAATACATTCATGCCACACAACTCAAGATCAGCGTGTAAAAGTTCGCGATCGTGACTCGTACTTTTTCGCGGTTGGTTTTTTTGTCTCGCGGAGAAACCGATAATCCTCGATAATAATCTTGATATTTGCTCTTTCCTTGGGCCATAACTCGCGACGTATAATCTCTCTCTCTCTTTCGCTTCTTTTTCTCTTTCCTCGCGTGCGTGCACCCAAATTGAAAGGGCTCAGTTATTTTGCCGCGATGCATGAACCGACGCGTGCGCGTATCAACAGGTCAGAACGCCCGCGGACTTTTGGCGCGCGAACGACCTCTCTCTCGCGCGCGCGGTTCGTTTCTGTACACTTGTCCGCACCGTCTACTTTTTCTCTCTCTCTCTTTTTCTCCGCCTTCTTACTACTTCTCGCGCTCGATTTATTCGTGTGGTTCAGTGACACATACTCGTATACGCATGCCACCGCGCCAGACGTATGTGTGCGTGTGTGTGTCTGGCTCACAGATACACGCACGTGTAAATGTGTCTATACGTATGTATTTTGCGGGCGAGGTAAGATCGGAGGATATCCCATTGCCCCGCGAGATCGAGAGATCGTGAACGATATTGACTTTGGTTATCGGAGTACACGATCTCTCGCCTGGCAAGTGTGTCTTTACGCTGCACACATACATACGTATACATAGCATAGGCGTAGAGCCGTATAATCGATTTTATTCAAACAGCCGTTACATTTGGATTTTGTAGGTCCGAAACGTATGTAGTAGGTGCGCGCGCGCTGGAGTCGATCGAGAGGGTGGAGTATACGGCAGTAAAGGCGCGCTCGTATACAAGCTCGAATATAGGTTCATTTGCAGGATTTTCTGTTTCTCTCTTTTTTTTTTTATCGAGCTCGAGAGCGCGTAATGACCTACATAATACGCCTGGCCTAGGCCTTATAACTTTTAACTATCGTTGTATCCTGGAAAATAACTGCCCCGCGACTAATCGATACCCGAGATCGAACGCGACGCTTGGATATTATATAGACCCGCGCGCGCGAAACGTCGTCGTTCGTGCGTATGCCGAGTTATTTTATTAAAGACGGAAGCTCGTATTGAAATGCCAATATAAAAGCGCGCGATACCGCCTGGCATATCTTCACGAGGATGATACTACTCTGTGTACTGTGTAGTAGCGTAGCGCAGCGAGAGAGAGAGAAAAGAGTGCAATAAACGCGCGTAAATACCGTCCACGCCGCCGCCGCCGATGCAACCGAGCTGTTGCTGCTGCGTTCGCGTCTTTAACGCGGAATTCAATTGCTTTTTTCTTCTTACGATTTTCTATAATGCGCGAGCTGAGGCCGCCGCCACGCGAGAGCACCTATAAATATTTCTCCGGGGCAATAATTTAGTGGGAGTCCGATGAACGCAAAGAATAAGACAATTTATAACGCAGTCATACGCTCGAGCAAGAGAGAGAAAGAGAAGAGGAGGAAGGGAGTCAAAGTAAAGCAATCGAAATCAAATCTCTCCCTCGCGCAGAAGCTCTCGATGAATATATATCGTGACCTAACGATAATAAAACATATCTTTTCGCAATTATAACTGCACCGCCGGACTTCTAATATATGCATTTTATACGCTGTACGGCGTGCATTCGGCGCAGCACATGCCATACATAGGCGGCGTCGGCGGCGGCGGCGGCAACGGGCTCGACCGACAAGAGAGAGAGAGAGAGAGAGAGAGAGAAATTTTTCAGTGCAGAGATCGGCATGAGTTTCGCACCGGGGGAGGATTTACCGGCCTCACCTTCCGCGCGAGCTGAAATTACATCTGCTAATTTAACGTGCGCTGTATATGCTCTCTCCAGCTCGAGCCCATGGTATGCATACACGTGTATACAGCGGATATTTCGTATAACCTTCTTTATATCGTATACGTACGTGATCGCGATCGATGCTGTATAAACACCTACGTGCGCGCTTGGCCGTCCGACCGACCGGGGCATTATGTGCGAAAATCGACTTGAAACGCCCGAAAATCGATGCGCGCGCGTGGAGCGAATAAAAAATGCATCGTACCTACCAGTTATGTAGGTAAGAAGCGAGCGTGAGAATTTCGAGCGGATCTTAGACGAAATTTTTAACGTAGGGTTTCCGCGTGCGATTGCTTCGTCGCGTTGATCCTCTCTCGTGCGCGTGGATCGGTACACGAGCTCCGATTTCTAAAATTTAATTGCAATTTTGAGATACAGCCGGAAAACACGCGCGTGGTGCGAGCTACCGCATTTAACTTAACGCTTGTGAGTAAATGCAGATTTTTTAACTTTGGATATACTTTCTCTCTCTATTTTTCTCACGAGCTCGGCTGCGTATTTTTATAAATAAGAACCAACGCCAATGGCACTGCGCCTGAGCAACAAATACATAAATTTTTATTACGCACAGATTCGAGAAGTAATTCACATTTTTTCCCCTCCTCTCTTCCTTCTGCGACTGTGCATATGAGCACACGTGTTTTTAAGTCAAAAGAGTCGATGCGTATACTTATGCGTTTTTACCGCGGTATACACACCGAGAGTCGTAAATTCTTCAGCCGTGAGATTCTATACTCAATGAATCTTCCTCGTCCGCTGCGTCGTCCAAACGTCATAACGCGAATACGTGTGTGCGCATGTATTTGTACGAATCGTCGGTAGGTATGCGTTCTCTCGCAATGTAAATGGAGTAATTACAAATTCGCGTACATACGCAGAGACGAATATTATACGTGACATAATTTTAAAATCTACATCTGCCGCTAGTATACGATCTAAAGACAGTTATCATTGCACGATTTGTGTGCCTCTCGAATTTATGGATACTCCTCATTACGAGTAACATTAATCAAATCGAGCACAAGCGCAGCGTGGCCTCGTCGATATAATATGTACGAATTTATACATTGAGGGCGAAAAAATTGAGACGCGACTTTGGCCGGGCCCTTCGGTTGCAGGTTGTGCTCCGCGCTGCAGAAAATATGTTTTCCTCGGAGATCTGGAAACGATCGACATCCTGTCGTATATTAAGCCATTATACGGAGAAGAGGAACTGCCAATGGTATTTTTTGTCAATGATTGCTTGCACGGATGCACACGATTGAAGTACGCGAGTGAACTTTCGAAAGTTATGTATCGAAAACGCGATTTTCATATTTTAGCATTTTATTAAAAAGGTATATACATTTCAACGAACTGCCATTTTTGAGTGTTTCAAACAAAAAGAAGCCCACGCACGACCGACTGGCGAATATTTTCTCGAAATGAATTAAATATGATCGCGACGCTCTTCGGGATCGAGAGCGTGACTGTCCGACGGGGGTGCCGAAAAAACTGCGAAACTTGACGCTTCTCGCGATGCCTCGCGCGCGCACCTCGCAGCAAAAACAAATACACGTATGATATATACAATTATCCTCGCTCTCTGCTTTATTGAATTCATAAGGGATATAAAGATTTTTCTCGCTTATGGCTTGCACTCCCTCGTCGTCGTCCTCGTCCTCGTCAGCTCCGCACGAATTCTTCCACGAATCATTAAATTTCGATATCAAAAATTTTTTCTTCTCCGAAGCGTCAAGTTATTCGCTTCTCTCACCTTTTATTTTTTGGCACTTTATATATTTCATATTCTGCTGCTGCTGCTGGTGCCGCGCGTCGATGATCGTATGCGATAAATACGCCTTTGTCCCTCGAGGCTCTGCTGCAGTTTTTGCACTAACCACGTTGTGGGATGTGTTATATTATTTCTGATCATGTGCGTATCGCGAGAGGTGTCGACGAGCCAAACTCTCGGTATTCGCCTGCCCCATGTATAGTACGTATCAATGGAAATAATTAAGAGCCAAGTCAGAATTTTTAAACGCATCGATTTACGTTTTTTGTGTCAAGCTTGAGATACATGAGCAAGATGAACAGTTTTGATGAGACGATCGTGTAATTTTATTCAGTTGTTGCAGGTATATATAGAGGCACTGTGCGCTTTATTAAAATGAAACATGTTTCGCCATTCACGAAGTTTTTGTACATTGTTCGAGTCTAATCTCGTTTTACTCTTTTATCTTACACATCTTTCGTCCTATCTGTAGAAAACAAAACCGAACGAAACTAATTTTGAAGCAACTACTTTCATCGATGAGATAGTGCATGTTTACTTTTTTTTCACTGATAATCTCGAGGCACGCTACACTCATCTCTCAGTTCAATTGTACGAGTTCTCGAGTAAAAGTCTGTGGAGTCATCATGGATTTTATAAAAGCGTTGTTTTTTATATTTATAACCCGTGAAGTTCGTGCACAATTTGTGGATGTCAGTGAAGTAGTTTTCCCGCTCGAAAATCCAGATGATTATTCGTCCGAATATTCGATCATCAAAGCTCAATTGAACATTAGTTTTTCTATTGAAGATAGCATTCGACGCGTAAGAAATGCAACGGCTTATCAAGAGAGACAGAAAAGTAATCAATTTCAAGTTTTCGATTTTGTGAGTATACCTAATACAAGAAATGAAACTTTTAGAAAGATTGAGATAATTTATTGAACGTATAATTTTCAATTTATTTTCAGGTTGGTTTAGTTCAGCAGTACGAAGGTTACGTTGCTGAAGAGCACACAGTGACTACCTTGGATGGATATAACTTAATTCTGCACAGAATTCCAAGAAGCAATACACCTCAAATCAGCAATCAAACCCAAGTAGTTTTCATACAACATGGATTGTTTTTGTCATCCGATGCTTTCGTTTTGCAAGGCCCAAACAAAGATCTCGGTGCATATAATTTTCTAATAATGCATATAATTGAAACTTCATGTTTAATGAAAATGTGTTGTTTTTTCAGCTTTTCGACTAGCAGATAAAGGTTATGACGTTTGGTTTGGAAATGCCAGAGGTAATGCATACTCCCGTTCGCATAAATTCTACAATCCAAACCACAATGATTTTTGGAGATTTAGGTATGTGAAATTATTAAATTAAAAAAGTGTACTCTTACGCTTTGTCTAATTTTTATTAAAACTTTTTTTCACCAAAGTTTCGACGAAGTTGGCCGGATCGACTTCAAACACTCCATCGATTACATATTGTCTGTAACGAAGACGTCACGATTGACCATAATTGGTTACTCCATCGGAGCGACAGAGTCATACGTATTTCTATCGGAGCATCCGGAATACAACGACAAGGTAAATCTGTTGATCAGCGTTTCACCTCTAGGATTTTGGTCCAGACCAACACACGAGGAAAAGGAAAAAATTTACGGCATCGCGAAGCAGATCGATCTGGTTCGAAAAAAAACTCACAAGGAAGAGATGTACCCATTGACCTCGTTTACGCAGCAATTCTGGAAGAATCTCTGCTCGCCCGACAACGATCAAGAATCTCAGGATGTATGCGATTTTGTCGTAAACAGTTTCTTTGGATCCATGAATACCACTTACGAAAAGGTGCAGATTCTGAAAATAGAAATATTTAATTACGCAGATGAAGTTCAATTTGTTTATTTGTTCTTGTAGGATCTAATTAAACGTATCATGCAATATATACCAGCTGGAACATCAGCCAAGACTCTTCTGCATTTATTGCAAATCATGGATCATGGTAATTGAATTCATTTATCAACTAACTTTGGCATCATTAATGATATTGAATTCTAATGCACAGGAACATTTAAAAAATATGAGCATAAAATTGGCACTGCTAAAAATTACAACTTGGCAGCCATTACCGTTCCAACGGCAATTTTCAGCGGGTGCAATGATCAATTCGTCATTCAAAAGGTAACTTAAATAAAAACTAAATTGTTTTGTTGTAATTTTATTCAATTTATTTTTATGTTTAGGACTGTGCAACTTTGAAGGCATCCATACCTAATTCTGTGATTTTCAAACTCTTTAAAAACGAAACTGTGAAAATAGACTATTTAGATTTATTGTGGCATGAGGATATTGACATGATCAATGATTCCATTTTGAAGTTATTGTAATTATTATAAAGAACAACCCAACGCAAATAAGTAAATATAAGTTTATATAACATATTTATGAATTATTTATTTGAAGAAATCAAATAGATTTACAGCATAACAAGATAAAAATTTGTTTCATTATCTCATAGTTTTTTTATATTGAAGCATATATCCTTTCTTAAAAAGTAATGGTTTAATTGTGTAATCGCCTTATATTTATTGGTCGTTGCAAATGTTACTTCTATATTGTGTGTGGTGGTGATCTCCTGCGATTGTGGAAATCAGTTAAAGTTTACCCCTTCGATTAAGGAATAATTGTATAAAGCGAAGTTTAGGAATAATTTAATTTAATTTCAGGGGAAAAAATTATAACCGATAGTTGAAATGTTACTAGATCAATTTTCACAGACACAATAGAAGGTTTTTAATATTTTATTGTTCTTCAAAAAATGGAATATTCATGTGAAATATTTTACAAAATAACTGCGATAACATGTGATTAAAGAAGTCTTTATTGTATCCAAATGTTTCGGGACAAACCTCTGGTCCTAGGGTCTGCTTCGATTATGTATTGCATTTAAGTGTCTTTTCAGGGTAACTTTTTCTCCAAATGATTTGTGGCAAATCTCACATTCGAAGGGTTTTTTCTGATTATGTACAATGTTTATGTGAGTTTTGAGGCTACTTTTTTGTCCAAATGATTTGTGGCAAATCTCACATTCGAAGGGTTTGTTCCGATTATGTACAGTGTTTATGTGAGTTTTGAGGTTACTTTTTCGTCTAAATGATTTGTGGCAAATCTCACCATTCGAAGGGTTTCTCAAGATTATGCACTACATCCACGTGAATTTTGAGATTTATATTTTTTCCAAACGATTTGTGGCAAATTTCACGTTCGAAGAGTTTGCTACGATTATGTACTGAATTTAAATGAATGTCGAGGCTGCCATTGCATGAAATGGATTTTCGACAAATGGCACATTCATGTGGTCTAATGCTCTTGTGTGTAGTACTGATATTTCTTTTTACATTCACTTCTTCATACGTTTTTCGACACCCTTTACATTCATGAAATAACTTGGTCGCAGACGTTTTACTATTGTAATCAAATCCATCATTCAAGTAATTTGTCAGAATGTGGTTTTCTATTTTTAAAACCGGTACGTAACTTTGATTTTCAGTTTTGCAAATAGTTTTCTTTAATGACTTCATTTCAGGTTTCACATGTTTGCACTCAAAATCGATTAATATCTCTTTATTTATGTCATTTATCTGGTTTTCATTTTCTATTTTCACATTAGGTGGATAATTCTGATACTCAGTTTTGCAGATGGTAGTCGATAGAGACTTTAGTTCATGTTTAACATTTTTGCTCTCAAAATCTACAATCATTTTTTCATCTACCTTTTCCTGTGATGCCATAACGTGATTCGCGTGATTTGTCTGGAATTCAAATTTTCTTATAGTTTTCGAGAATTTAATTATAGAATATAATTCAAATCATTAAACTCACTGATGATTTATGAATCAGAAACGTTTCAATGTTTTCGATGTCGCAAGAGTCCACCAATTCGAAGTGATTATCGTCCCCCCCATCTGACCAAGTATAGTTTGGCTCTTCCTTCACACTGAAAATAAAAAAGTTTGACGATTGATCAAGTTTCAAATTATAATGGCTTTTAAAAAAATTTATAATACCTAACTGTGTCTTCTCTGTTTTCTATCATTCGCTATTATGTGTAATCACTGAGAATTTTCACAATATAAAACGAGAAAAATATTCGAGGTTATGTTGTACCTCGAGTATCCAACACAGTACTTCGAATCCACGAATTTGTAAACACTTGCTCGTTGCAGAAATTCCTCCCTGAACTGAACTTACTACCAATAACTAGAAATCTATCTGCGCGCGACGCGCGCATGGAACTCTTATGAGTATCAAACAAATCAAACAAATGAAATTAATAACGAATGACGAATGAACATTATTAACTACAGAGGGCGCATATAGATGACACTAAATTATTTCTTGTACTTACATGAAGTTGGCTCTAAGAGGGTTCAATTCGATCTATAATCGCAATGATTCTTATATTTATTAGATAATATGAACGAGTTATTCTGAGATTGTGATAGCTCCTTGGCGATATATTCTCCTTTCATCGTCGACTAACTAGACGTAGTAGTTACGTACTGCGATACAAAGAGGCATCGCATATCGTCCATTAAAGCAACACCGCTGTCGTAATGAAAAAATACATTTGCAATATTTGCCAGGAGGTATTTACACAAGAATCAAGTATGTTATCACATCGAGACACAAATCACAATGAACAAAAAGATTTTGTATGTGACAAATGCGAGAAGAAATTTGTGAAAAAATCAAGTTTATTGGTACATCAAAAGTCGGTTCATAAAGTTCGTAAAGATTTTACGTGCAAAAAGTGCGAAAGGAAATTTGAAAATAAATCAATTTTACTCAAGCACAAAAAAATATTTCACGAAGTTTTAAAAAATTACTTGTGTGAAATGTGCGCGAAGAGATTTAATACTAAACCTAGTTTGCTCTTTCACATGAAGAAAGCACACAATAAGAGCGAGCAGAAAATTGAACAAAAATTGAAAGTGATTAGACACCAAAAGACAGTACAAGATGGTTGTAAAAATTACTTATGTGACTATTGCGGGAAAAAATTTAGAAATAGGGGGGATTTACTAATACACATAAAGGCATTTCACGAGGCTTGCGAAGATTTCGCTTGCGATAAATGTGAGAAGAAATTTGGAAGAAAGGCGGATTTTATCAGACATCAAAATACAGTTCATGAAGGTCGAAAAGATTTCACATGCAATAAATGCGAGAGGAAATTTGGACAAAAGTGTAATTTAAGAAAACACCAAAAAGTAGTACACGAAGGTCGCAAAGATTACCCATGCAACGTTTGCGAAAAAAAATTCGGCCAAAAGTCATATTTGTTTATGCATCAAAAGACAGTACACGAATGTCGCAAAGATTACGCA
This sequence comes from Trichogramma evanescens, assembly GCA_902732785.1. Lineage (NCBI taxonomy): Eukaryota > Metazoa > Arthropoda > Insecta > Hymenoptera > Trichogrammatidae > Trichogramma > Trichogramma evanescens. The sequence continues at coordinate 149,438 of CACVKI010144735.1, forward strand.
TGTCACAGGTGCGGAAAGAAATTTGGACATAAATCGAATTTAATTTTTCACCAAAAGGTGGTTCACGAAGGTCGGAAAGATTACGCATGTAAAGAATGCGAGAGGAAATTTGGCGTTAAAAGCAATTTGACAAAACACCAAAAATTAATCCACGAAGGTTGCAAAAATTATGCATGTAACAATTGCAAACTGACATTTGGAGAAAAACACACATTAATCAGACACCAAAATACAGTACACGAAAATCGCAAAGATTATGCGTGCGACAAATGTGAGAAAAAATTCGGACAAAAGTTTCAATTGCTTCTTCACCAAAGAACAGTCCATGAGGGTCGCAAAGATTTTGCATGCGATAAATGTGAGCAGAAATTTGGACGAAAATCGAGCTTATTTGTGCACATAAAAACAGTCCACGAAGGCCGGAAAGATTTTGCATGCGACAAGTGCGAGAAGAAATTTGGAATGAAATCCGATTTGATCAGACACCAAAGAACAGTTCATGAAGGTCTCCAAAATTTTGCGTGTGACAAGTGCGAAATGAAATTTGGGCTCCAACATAATTTGATAAGACACCAAAAGACGGTGCACGAAGGTATCAAAGATTTTGCATGTGACGAGTGCGATAAAAAATTTGGAAAAAAAACACATCTGCTTTCGCACCAAAAGACTGTTCACGAAGGTCGTAAAGATGACGCATGCGACAAGTGCGAGAAGAAATTCGGACAAAATTCTGTTTTGATTAGACACCAAAAAACAGTCCATGAAGACCGAAAAGATTTCGCCATAAGAAATTCGGGGGACGAAGTAGTTTAATCAAACAGCAAATGACGATACACGATGGTCGCTGAGATTTCGTTTGCGTCAAGTGCGATAGGAAATTTGAACAAAATCAGCATTTTCTCGACCACCAAAGGTAAATGCATGAAAGTTGCAAAGATTACGCGTGCCACAATTGAGAGAAGAAATGATGTTGATCAATTGTAAATATATATAGACTTAAACAGATGTTTAATAAAATTTCAATAAAAATTGTGCGGAAATGATTGTGTCTTACCTGAACCTCGCGTACCATCAACAAATATTACATCTTTTTTCACTGGCATGGTGGGGTTTTATTTTTGGCCACAGTTGATTATCTACTTTTTTTGCTATTCGTGCAAAGTTCAGCCGAGAATTTTTTCTCATGTCTTGCTTGGAACTGTAAATAGGCCGAACATTTAGTTGGTTGTTGGATTTTTCATAAACCTTAAGTGACCTTGAATTTATCAAACACGGGATAGTAAAAGATTTTGATAAATTTGATGACGAATTGATCATTTCTGCTAAGACTGACATGATCAATAATAAAAATAATTTTTTACCAAAAAAATTAAAGTTGATATAATTTAATAATTTAATTTTCACCAAATAGTATATTACGTGCCTAGGGAGCGAAAAACTGGAAAGCCTCAGAGCATGTGTAATTATCGGCCGAGGAGAAGCCGAGGTTGATAAACACGAGCTCTGAGGCTTTCTTTTTCGCTTCATAGGTGCGTATACTATTTTTCATGAATCCCCCAGCAGAAATTAACTTTTTCGTTTTCACCGCCGGGACGAAAAAGGTTAGTTTCGGCTGGGGTAGCATGAAAAAATATTTTTGTGCCACCCCAACCTAAAGTAACATTTTACTCCCGCTGAGCGAAATGAAAATGTTACTTTAGGCTGGGGGATTCACAAAAAACTGTATTTGCACCTATGTAGCGAAAAAAGAAAGTCTCAGAGCACGTGATTATCAACCTCGGCTTCGCCTCGGATGATAAATTACACGTGCTCTGAGACTTTCCAGTTTTTCACTCCCTAGGTGCAAAATATACTATTTCCTTCAAAATTAGTAACAGCTCTCTAATAGTAGATTACGTGCCTAGGGAGCGAAAAACTGGAAAGCCTCAGAGCACGTGTAATTATCGTCCGAGGCGAAGCCGAGGCCGATAAACATGTGCTCTGAGGCT
>CACVKI010144735.1:151448-162108 GCA_902732785.1 Trichogramma evanescens
GTATACTATTTTTCATGAATCCCCCAGCAGAAATTAACTTTTTCGTTTTGGCCACCGGGACGAAAAAGGTTAGTTTCGGCTGGGGTAGCATGAAAATGGACTTTTTTCTCTCCTTAGTACTTTTATCAAAATCTCATATGAATGCCCTTTAGAATAGAGTTTGAAACGTTCTCTCTTGTTGAACGTTCAATCACCTTATTAAATTAGCAAAACTATTTTTCAAACTTATTTATCTGTAAAATTACAAAATTTTAAATTACATTAGTAAATTTGAGGCCACAACTTATAGTATATGCAAAAAATTCCTTCAATAAGAAAGCGCTAAAACCTTTGCTTCTTCAATTTTCTCTTTTGATTTTTTGGGCATTATTATAAATCCGCCTATCGCGAATTTATACACAGCGTCGGCGTACACGAACACTCCCCGCGCGTCACATAAGCCCTTTTACGAACGATTCTTCTCCTCCTTCACCGCATATCAAGCTTATATTACTTACACGTGCCCGCGAAAATAAGTTGACGCTCGTCAAGCGCGTCGTGCGCCACTTCTGCAAAGAGATTTTTAATTCTAGATTTAAGTTGTTTCTTTTTTTCTGACGATGCATCCTCCGGCCCACATTTTTCATGGAAGACAATAATGCTTAATGAAAGCGCATTGTCGGATTTTTGATAATTATTGGGTTGCATTATTTACGAGACGATCACGACGTGCTTGTCGCCCCTTAATGTCTTCGGAGTGGATTTTTTGGGCCAACCACTTGTGTACCTTGCAGTAAAACAATGAGCGCGAGATCGAGGACAGTTCACAAATTATTATTACTTTACACACTCGAAAATTAATATCAAAGATTATAATAATGTCGAAAAAATTATTATTACATTGTTGACCATTATTTTTTGTGTGCATAAATTTTTAAATAACGAGTGTGAAACCCATCAGTGAGAAGTATTATTATGACATTAAAAGATATCGTCGATTCGCGGCAAAAAATGTTTACCCTCGGGACAATGTGAAATTTTACTCTCTCGGCAGCGCGCGCGGCACGACGTGGCGTACGAGGCGCGAAACGCGGCATCGATCAACAATTAATATAACACACGACGAGGAACCAATTTTCATTCATCTTCGCTCGTGAGAAGTCCTAACGGTTCAATCGACTGCAATGCATCATGTATAAGGGGACTCGAAAAGATTAACAACAAACATTAGAGGTATTCTACAGACGCGACGTATTATACGCGCGACGACGATCGTAATCTTTCGCGGGGCCTTCGTTGGTGGCGTTGGCGAGCGCGTGAAAATTACCGCGAAAACTAATCGATAATTTAGCGCGCGTATTTCGAGCCAAGCGGACAACAAAGCAGCGAGCGAATCAACGTGCGGGGTGGTTGTATTAATACGCATGCCCACGCGAGAGACTCACACCAGCGCAAAAGAGAAAGAGATGCGAGCGTGTATGTGCGCGCGAGTGCATAGCACCTGCATAAACGTAACGGTACGTGGTAATTGGGTCCTCCGATCTTTTCTCTCTCTCTCTCTCTCTCTGTCTTTCTCTTTCTACCGAGAAAAAGTGGCATTTTTGATAAGACCAACATAAATATGCCGCGCGACCAACCGTTTCGGTATGAGTTTACGTATCAAAAAACTACACACTTTGTTTCGTTCGAAACTGCTCTGCTTATGCCATACATATAATATCTTTGCGGTTTCACACTTTTTACCAGATGATCTTCTTCTTGGTCGTCGTCATCGTCGTCAGAGGAGGAGAGGCGGCTCGCAGCGGGCGTGTTACATGCGGCGCGCGGAAACCTTATTAAAATTAATGCTCCCGCCGCGAAGGTGGAAAAAAGGAATTTCGCAAAAGTGCGCGGAATTTTTTTCGCTCGCTCTCGTCGAGCTCCCATATCGACGACAAGTGAAAGCCTAAGAAATATTGGTATTGTCTCAGCTGATGGTTTTTTTTTCTTTCGTCGTCGTCCTCTCGTATTATGCGCTCTTTCGACGATCGTTATTATTCGCGCATATATGTGCTTCTTCAGCAGCAGCTGGGCAGGGTTTTTACGCCTGCGATGACGAGTGTGCGAGCCCAAGAAAGAGAGAGAGAGAAGAAAAAATTGTCGTAAAATTTGGAGTTTTACATTATTATTATTATATATAGAAATAAAAAGAAGCTTTACCGTTTTTCGTTATACGGAGAGCCGTGTGTACCCGCGATTTTTCGGCAGAGAAAGGATAAACGCGCGTGTATACTTTATTACGAGATTCCGGTGATATTTTGCGCGACAAACTACGCTAGATCGTAAAAAAGTTTATGCTCTTGTAAAATGATAAAATTAACCAATAATTCAAATAAGTATTCAATGTCGCGCGCGCACACGAGAAATGGCCAAATTGTGCGAGTGCCCACCAGCGTGCCACCACCACGCATGTACGTAAGTACGGCAGAAAACATGATTGATATTAATAACGCGGGCGTAAATTATTTCGTATACCCAAGGAGGCGCGCGGGAATTATAAAATTTTTACGAGATACGATGTACGCTCGCAGAAAAAGGCACGATTATTCCGTTGCTGCGCGCAGCTGACTTTTTGATTTTTCAAAACTGCAGCAGCACATATAAGCGAACGAGCGCGAGAATAAAGTAGAGATATTAGAATGGAGCTGTCACACGGCATGTGGCGGACGCGCGCGGCAAACTTGTCACCCGAACCCGGAACCAGGTCTTGTCGCGCGCGAAGAAGGCGAATAGTTATATACAGAGAGAGAGAAAAATCTCCTTACACAAACGTCCGATAAAAAACGTCTCGCGACGCTCCCTCCTCGCTCTATACATCAACGCTGCACACCTCCTCCACCGAGCGAGCTGAGTGACGCGCGAGTCTATGCGCGTCGATGACTCTTGTCTCCCGCTGCACACATATAGTTCCCGCGCTCATAAACGCATGCGTCCACGTCGATGCAATTTGCGCCCGTTGTCGTTTCTCGTCCCGATTCGTAGAAGCGCGTGTACGCGACGCCAACAATGCAGCCAACGCCGCCGCCGCCGCCGCCTGCCTGCCTTCTTAGCTTCAGGTGTGTATGTATAGTTACTAACACGGACGGGGACTTTTCCGCAGGCTTCGGTCTAAATACGGAACGCGCGGCGGCCTTCTGCGAATGGACGTCTTTACAGGCCGGCGCGCGCATTGTCAGCGAGCCCCGAGGCATTTTTCTCTCCCTCGCCGCGAGTAAGGCGAGTGCAGCAGCGCAGAGCTAGCTTATATTATGTACGTGTGCGTGAGTGACTGCGCGAGACAGAGAGAGAGAGAAAGAAAAATTTAAATGCAGAAACGAGTGTCGATTGATAATTGCTATTTAGAGCGCGCGCGCGAGAGAGAGGAGTAATGGCTCGTTGCGTCCGTCCGACGAGAGCATACAAGTATATGAAAAACAAAGTGGTATGTAACGCGCGCGCTTCGCAGGATCTCGTTTAACATACTCGATGGCTAGTACCGTGTGGCAGCCGAGCCGGAGCCGATACCATATACCGATCGTTTTTCCTTTTTTTTCTCTTCCTTATTTTACTGTCGTCGTCGTCGTCGTTGAGTTGTTGCCGATTCGAGAGAGTTTACGAGTGTCTTTAAAGGATATTTTCTGCCTCTCGCGCACAGAACCACCCACGTGAATATTTCGCATCGATTATACACCTATATACGTACGCTGCGTCGCGTCCGAAAATTGCTCGATCTGCGATCTCGGCTTGGCTCGCGCGCGATAAGCGATAAATCTCGATTATCTGAGCGCCGCTGCGGCGACGTAGTCCCCGCACTTATACGTTTTGCGCCTGCCTGTTTCCGAATCCGAAGCAAGTGCGCCGCCGCCAGCACACAGGGCCAATGCACGCACACTGTATGCATGCACTACAAGCGTTGTACAGTCCGCAATTAGTGTCAAGCCCGAGCTGATCGATCGTTCGTTTCTCGCGACGACGTATTTTCTTTGTCGCGCGAGCACAAACCCATAAAACCCTTCGATCCTGTGCAGTAAACTCGATGCATCACCTGCACCGACTCTCGATCTTCGGCACTCGTGCGTTCTTACCTGTTGCGTGTATGTATATAAGGCCATATACCTTGCGTGTGTGCACGTGTCGTGCGGCGCAGTGATGCGTTGAGTAATTACCGGATCGACCGAGCGAACCGATGCCCGAGAGTCGGTGTCGCGAGGCGTGATATTAATACGAAATAGATGAAAATTTGCGCTTACCCCGCACCTACCCATGTATAGAGAGCAAGTATATCTACATCTACTTGCCCCGTTGCTTTATAAGCCAGTTGCGATTGATGCACTCGCGTCGCGTCCTTTTTGCTTAATTGTCGCGTATATGCGCAAGGATCGACTTCGATGCACACGTATGCGGCCACGATATTGTTTTTGCTCTATTCGGCGTTGCGTCGATCTCCATCTCTTTCTATATACAGCGCCAGGTGTATATATTTTATAATGTACGTGATCGCTGAGCTTTGCGTCTCGCGACACGATCCCGACGAGGACAAATCGCTCGCGACTCGATAATCGGAAATTAATGGGGATTCCCTAACGTGCATGGATAATGCCCGTGGCAGATTGAAAAAATGTCAATGTCGTTATTAGTTTTTGTAGATCGCATAACTCGAAACATCATAAATCTGACGAGCTTTGACGATGCTATATAACGATTTCAGAGTATAATATGATTCGGGTACACGCGATTTGAGGTATACGCCACCTATTGGTCAATGGACAACACCAAATCGACTATTTTTCGACTACTCGTTCAAAGTCAGCAATACAATCTAAGCTGTGTAGAAATCGTACGTCGCGCGAAGCATATTACCGCAGCCTAAACGCGCGGGTCAGACAAGATGTGCCCCCTTGCAAGTGCTCGCGCAGTTATTATTGCGTGGCACGGCCGAACGTAGGACTGCTGCTGCTGCTGTTTGCGGAGTTGAAAAGACAAATCGCTTGTAGAAAACGTCAAGCCTCCGTTTGTCTTTTCTGCGGTCGGTCGCCTGCATTTGTATGTATTATGTGTACGTGCGTGACATCGATTTGTATACGTGATAAGGGGCTACCGCTGCCGCCGACGCCGCCGCAGTCGATCGGTATACCCTTTAGGCAGCTCGTCGTCGTCGTCTTGGGGCAGCTGCTGCGCGCGACGTTGTGCGTTTGTTTCGCTGATCGCTCGAGAGTAAAGGGACTGTCTCATCCAATTCGAATAAGCGATCGGTATATACATACGTATAAGCCCGGAGTCTTCCTTCTTCCTCGCTGCTACTGCTACTGCTACTGCTTCTTCTTCTTCTCCTTCTTCTTCGTCTTCGTCTTCGTCTTCGAGTTCTTTGCGCTAGTAAAGGTAGTAACGTATATAAAAGAGTGAGAGAGAGAGAGAGAGAGAAGGTGATGGATCACCGCCTAGTAGCCAAATAAGATCGATTAGCTAGTTTATTTATACACGTACAAAATAGAGATCGGTAAAGATTATTCAGCGACCGGTAAGGCTATACGTGATATTTTGTGCTGTTGTGTCTGCTGCACGGAGAATTTGTTGAATTAGTCAGTACGAGCACGCATTATAATCGCGATAAATCGTCTTTTTTGTACATTATACGCATCGCGCTTTATGTATGGTGAGAGAAATCACTATGTTTCATTTTAACGTATATGAAGCAGCAGCCGTACCAATGATAAAATGTATGAGAAAATTTGCTGCTGTTGCTGCCGGTGCTCCACTAATTGTAGCGAACGAGCAGCCCACGAAATTACAGTGCTTACGCGTATTAATATATGCGCTTGAAAAATAAAAATCGCTCTTCGCGGGAGGAGGAGGAATAATATCGTATATTGTAATCCATTGCGTTAGTCATGAATCTAAATGTATTCTCGTAATTTAAAAAATTAAAAAATGTTGTTGTTTTTTTACTGAGAATAATCATATTTTTGACACCATCAGAATTGAAACTGCCTATTACTCTTAGATTTGAATGTTTTTTAATTTTTTAAATTTTTTTCCTACAAATTCACATCTAATTAATTTTGGTTTTGATACGACAATGGAACCGGGCTCCACTTCTGGATACTTGCTTTACCGAAAATTGCGAAAAAGATACTCATAAAAATAGGGAGAATGCATGTTAGTGAGTTTATAACTATACTCCAGGTTTCATCGAATTTCTGAAAAAAATAAGAAAATCTCGATAAAGTTGACAATTTGGCACATATAACACGTTACCAAAATTGATGTTTACTCACGCTTAAGATCAAGACCAGCATCAAAAAACTTCTGAATAGTTGATTAGCAGCTGCTGTAATAGCGATGAGAATACCCGCGTAATACGGGCTCAAATCCATGTGGTTAGTTAAAAACCCACTGCACTGAAAACTGATTAATCCTTTCAAAATGAGCCACACGCATGCCCAAAAGATAGAAACATTTTCATCTCGCTTGAATGAAATCAGTATTATAAATCCTGCAATTGGAACACACGTAGCGAGGAAATTGAAAATTTTTCGTGCTCTGAGTCTTGTCAAACGATTTCGCGCCACAAGTACATCCGACAGACATCCCGAGCCAACGCCACCCAGCAGCAAGATCGACATCGTCAGGGATGTGCTCTTAGCGACCTGCAGCGCGTCCGGTAATTCGTACGGATACCCGAAAAGGACCATTTCATTCAAATCGAAGAAAGTCCCATGAGACGCTATCAAAGTCCAGACGGGGCGAGACGTCAGTATCGATCTCCATGGTATTCGTGGCTTCAACCACGGAGCTTCGTTCACGAATTGCGGGTCGTAGTTCGATACCACACATATGTACAAGAAAGAGTAGATCAAAACGAAATATCTGAGAATAACGTATGTTCGGTCGTGTACCGAGTCATCAGTTTTGATTATATTTGTAAGAAACGCAATACCAAGAATAAAGAGTACGACCAAGTGCTTCGCGGATAAAACCACCGAGCCTGAAAGTAAACGAGGATTATTCATAATAGTCCTGATAGATATCGTTCACAAATATGTGTATGAATTTGTTGAAGCTTACTAGCAGTCGTCCGATACGTAGACGATACCATGCGCGACAAGAGCACGTAAACGCAAGGTAGAACCGGCGCTTCGCTTAGCCCATAAAGTAAATGAATAAATATGCTTAACGGGGAGCCGGGATCCGTCTTGATGGCAGCAATTTTTGGGACTGGTTGAATCGCGTTCAACACACAGATGCTGATAAGGCTCAGCCATAAAAGTCTCCTGGCGCTCCAATTGGTGGCTATTATACCAGCTGGTACTATCGTCAGAACGTAACTCAACGTGTATGCGAAGTACGGGTAAGCGTAATCTGTAAAATAAGTAACTTTAAACCATTGTCGCGGTTAACCGATCAAAAGAAAAGGTCATAATTACCGTAGGAGAGCCACAGAGAACTTTTTGGGATAGTGTGTAAGTAATGGGAGTGATAGAATATCAATACTGCAAAAAATAGCATCAAGATCTGAGGTGCTGGGTGGCACTTGACATCTGGAAAATAATAAAGTTTGTCATGTAGTAAATATTTGGGAATCAGTTAACAATTTTCAATTCTAGAGCGTGATTAAACATTATTCAACCTCCTCAGACTTATAAGATCATAATATGTCCGTACTTACTTTCTGATCTACTGGTAGTCCTTTAAACTGAATTTAAGCAAAACTAACTAATGTAAAATGATTTAAACTTTGTTTGATGCCCAATAAAATTTGAAAGAAAACACACAATCATTTTGAATCAGCACAATTTTTTTACTAAATAATGACAATTATTGTTTTTGGGTACGAGATTACCGAATCATTGCAAAAAAGTTTTTTCGATTGTGGGTACTAGGTGCCGGTCAGAAGAGGTAAACAACAGAGCAGCGGGATATGCCATATGACATATAATTATCTAATTACTGATTTTCAGATAGGTAAATACGAGCTGACAATAGACCGTATCTGTAAAAGCGCTCTTATCAATACTGATTAATTGTTTTGGCAAAAACCAGAGCAGATTATTTTCAAACATTTTTCTAAATGATGAATACACGAAATGAATCACAATGACGAAAAAAAGTATGATTCACGTATGATAATGGATCATTGCTAACAGTGGATAAATTGCAAGTACGACGAATTGTTAAATAATGATTTTAATGTTGTAAAAAATAAATTAAGAATTACAAGTTTCAAATAAATTCATATTAAAATGCAATAAAAAATTTAAAAAAGTTTTTTCGCCTTATAGTCAAGATTTTATGAAAGTAATAGATAATCAAGTAGGTTTGTGATTTATTTTTCTGTGCATTAATATACAAAAGCCACGCAGGAATGGCTGTATCTCAGAGAAAAGTAAAAAATTTGGAATTTATAAAAATGCGACGAAAAGAGGAAGGAAAATCCTTTCCAAAAATTTAATAGTACTTTTTTCGATTTTAAGCTATCTTTCAGATCTTAAATAATAAACCTTAGTGTATATACATTTCAATTCAATCGAAATTTTAGTTTTTGAAATACAATTTTTAGAAAAAAAATTCATTTTTCCTCTTACAAAGCTATGTAACCCCCTTAGAATCGTTTTTAATATTACAAAAATGACAATATTTATGAGGGATACAATTTTTACTAATGAATTTAATCGAAAAGAATATATTTGGTTTACCTTTATGCTTGTAAACTAGTGGATTCGAAATCATGATTTCCCTCGACCTCCGTGACAACGCTTCTTTGGCGACGTACACGCGACTGAAAGATGTACACGGAATAACGCTCTTATCACTTATTCGTATAGTTTTATACAAAAAGACAGTTATCTTAAAATAAAGCATTATACATTTTTGTTATGATATAAATGACGTTTTGCCTATACGAGCCGCTTAGATAACGAATTACTTGACATCTTGATCTTTCCAAATATATAAGCAAATTACACGCACCGATAGACTCATCAGATTTTCGTCGTTTCATTAAATTTAAATAAGAACGAAAAGAAAATTGGCGCGAAATTCTTCGCTGTATACGAAGAGAGATGGAACGCGACACGTGATCCTCAATACGCCGCAGAGGGCATTTATATATATGCGAGTACTACCTGTGGGAGCTTCCATCTAAATGCTCTACATAATTCATTCTTGCTCGAGTGCGAGAGAGAGCGCAATATAACTCGAAAGAGAAGAGCAGAGAGAGAGAGAGGAAAAAAACTGCATCGCTCCCACTACCGCAGTTGAACAATAATAATGCCTTCCGATATAAAATAAAACTCGTCTATAATAATTGATCGGTACGCGTATATATCGGTGCGCGTCTCTTTTTCTCTCCCTCTTATAAGCTGTTATTACGGCGTTGAATATGTTTTTGCCGCCGTGTTCGTATGCACTGCATTGCAATATATCCAGATGGTAATTCAAGAATATCAAAAGTCGCCTCCGGAGAAAAAGTGAGAGAGAAAGAGGGCGACAGACACTGTAGACCGTGTACCTTACGGCTCGCGCTTCGGCCAGAATTAGATCTCTATTGCGGAGGAGGCGAAGGAGAAGGAGGAGGAAAACGAACGACGACGATCCTCATGGCATTACGTCAGGATAAATACACCCGCGGCTCGTCGACATCATTCCGGGCTCTTTCTCTCGGCTTAATTTTCACATGATCGTGGCGCGGTGTCAGTGGCGGTGCAAAAGAGAGAGAAGGAAAGAAAGAACGAAAGAGAGTGCACCCGATGTATCGTATTACCCAATCACGCTGTATACGCGTACGAATATTATATCCTGCTGCATGTGTGTGTGTGTGTGTGTGTGTGTGTGTGTGTGTGTGTGTGTGTGTGTGTGCAAGTGCAGTGTACGCGATCTGATGATCTGGGCCCAGTTTTCGGCCGTATGAATTTATACGCGTTTCGTAAGAATCTCGTTTGCGTCACGTCGTCGCGTGCGTCGTTGACGTTTCTCGCGCTTGGACACTATATGTACGACTCGACTCGATCACGAATACGTATAACGTTTCTCGATCTCTTTTTGCGGTGGATAAGCTAATTTCGTTTCCACCTGTTTTTTTTTTCTCTTTCTTTTTTTATCGCTGCGGCGACTCGCTCGTACAAGCGCGAATCGTATCACATTGTATATGAATTTTGACGGATCGTTCCTTCGGACGCTTCGCGCGATATCGTTTCGTGATACAGTATATGGATCGGTGAATATGGATCGAGCTCGAGACAGATGCACCGCTTCAAAGTGTAATATGCGCGTTTTATAAAGAGACTGGCCGCGAGTATCAGAGATTCTTTTCTTGTCCAACGGCAGCTCTCGTCGGATACATATATCGCAAAAAATGACTATACACGGAACGAGGCTGTAAATATATCGCTTTGGCTCTTAACCACACTCGCGGTACAGCGCACACGAATACACGTCGAATTTTGGCGCGCGCAGCGTCCCACGCATCTCCTCCTTCTTTTGCTCGTTCGTCGTCGTCGTCGTCGTCGTCGCGCGCGCGACAAAAACATTCCCACGTATATATAAGTGCGAGTATTGTAGTGGATGTGTGTATATATGGGCTAAGCCATAGTTAGGGTGATGGTCAAAAAATTTTTTTTTCTCAAATTATGTACTTTTGAAGAGTACATTGAAAAGTGAAAATCCT
>CACVKI010144738.1:0-24281 GCA_902732785.1 Trichogramma evanescens
CACAGTCGGCTGCTACAACACTCGCATACACTCCGACCCGGGCCTTACAATAGAAGCCTGCGCCGACGCAAACTCACATACGCATACGCAACACTCGCGGCTACTACAATAGCACGCGTATACTCAGTCCCGGGACTTCCAATAGAAGCCCGCGCCGACATAAATAGAGATACGCTGTACACATATACACATAGCCGACGCACGCAAGTCACTTTCTTTTCAGCAGTTACACATCCACGCTATACACGCACTACTACACACCCACGCTATACACGCACTACTTCTACGCGCGGAATCATAACATTCTCATACAAAAATGAACTCCTAGACTATTTGAGGTCAAACTCAAGGTCTAAATAATAAATAGCAACAGTAGGTTATATCACTATAATAAAATTAACATAAGTGAATAGTTCAAATGAAGATATTTAAGATGAGGGCCATGTGGCCAGCTGAACAAATGAAGCTGATTCCGGGAACGATTCATAAACAGGTAATAAAGATCACCTTTTTCTCAATGAACTAAACTGACCAGAGCGCACTGTAATAAACGGCGCTAAGAATACCATCTGGTTTTTACGATCACGCGTTGTCGGCGAAGATCCAGATATGCAAGTGGTCTTTACAAGTCATTATCTTACACAGTTAAATCGAATCGCCGCTCGCGAGAGTGTGACATGTGAGGATGATGGTATGGACTTCATCGAGGATCTCAATCAAATCGCTGCTCGCGAGAGTGTGACGTGTGGGGATGATGGTATGGACTTCATCGAGGATCTCAATCAAATCGCTGCTCGCGAGAGTGTGACGTGTGAGGATGATGGTAACATCAGGGATGTCAATCAAATCGCTGCTCAGTGTTCATATGATGAAACAACAGACCATAATCGTGGCGCTTGCGAGTCAGGGGTCGAAACATATGATTATCTTGCACAGCAAGCAGCTCAGTGTTCATGGGATGAAACATTAGACCATTATCGCCACTATTATACGTCACCCATGGTAAATAGACCTTGTTTATTCGTATCCGCGGATGATATTTTGGAAGAACGCGAGGATTCGCCTATATTGACGAACGCGTATCAATATGACTTATCACAATATAACGCGCATCACGGACACGCTCAAATATCGTATAGAGGGCGAATTTACATCCCAATCGGTGTTGAAAGGGATTATTTGCAGGAGCAAAATCAGATGTATATGCAACAACAGCAAATAGACAAGTGAGTATATTAAAGTTAAATATATTAACTTTATAATTTTAACATATATATATAAATATTTAATTTATTTTTATTTTTAGTTCATCACAGGGCTTATTTACGCAAAATAGCGAGGAGACTGAGCAGGAGAATTGGATGGAAGAGTTCATTCAAGATCGACCAGAGGAGACTGAGCAAAATCATTTGCAGTATATTCAACAGCAAATAGAAGACGAGTAAGTATATTAAAGTTAAATATATATATTAACTTTATAATAAATAATTAATTTATTTTTATTTTTTTTTTTAGTTCCTCACAAAATGGCGAGGAGAATTGGATGGAAGAGTTCATTCAAGATCGACCATTCTATGTATAATAAAAATTAAGTAATTTCAAATTCAATAAAAAAAAATTTTTTTTAAGAATAAACTTTTTTTATTATTTTAAAATAATTACCTGTCATATAATTATGTATAGTTTAGATAAATTTTCCAATCAACATAAAAACCTTATTTGATTCTCACACCGTCCACGAGGTGAGACGGTGTGAGAATCAAATGAGGTTTATTGCTAATTATGAAAACAATAATTAATTTGAGTTTCACACTGACTCTATGGCTTAACTATTTAAGCTCATTGAGCTTACAATAGATCGATGCACGTAGCCGAATTCGAGTCGACACCATACTCTACAGTATACATTAGATTGATGTATGTAGCCGAATTCGGATCGGCGCCACATTCTCCACAACATATAATAGCTTGAGTTTAACATCGGACTATTCGAGTTCGATATCCAACCCCCTCCCAATTCAATAATAAGATCGAGCTGTCGACTTTTAATTTTTTTTTTCAACTCTTCGCGGAGGGGGCTCTGAGGAGGTGGGTAAGTTTGGTATGTTCAACGTTAAGATCGAGCTGTCGGTTTTTAATTTAGGGGGGAGGGTGGGTCGGGTGTACCACGGGAAGCGGTGTGCTAGGTCCGCGAGTGTGCCAGGTCCACATGTGCCAGATCCTGAATAGCTCCCCTACTTATGCAGTCTGGGAAATCGTGCCATTTAGAGTTAAAAAACTTTTTACGCAAGTTAAGTGGTGCTCGAGTGATTCAAGTTCATCTTCTGAAGATAATTATTCAACACCGTTCGGGGTAGAATACGCGAGGATATCATCATCAGGAGATCAGAGTTGGAGAATGTTTGCGTATGATCGCAGTTACGGCATGAATGTTAATGAATCTATGTAGGTTAATTATAAATTTTCCTTGGGTAAGTTCCTATTGCAAACCCACTCCTAACCATTACTGCGAGATAGAATAAAATCTAAAACTGTGTTAAATCCGTTCATTGGGATGTGGCACAATCAATTCTCGACTTCAGCGAATAATAGGTAATCATGAAGATTATTTTGGAAGACTAGATATTTTTTTAATACGCGATTTGAGACAATTGCAACAGTGAGTGCAACGCCTATTCATAAGCGCCGAAGACAACAACTGATTGAATGTTAATTACAAAACATGTCCACCAACATGGATGTCTCGACGAGCAGAGGTGACGCTCGAGTGCAAACTCTGAAAAGCGAGTACATTTGGACTATTGAGAATTACAGTCTGCGAACACAGAACAGACACGAGTCTCTGAAGTCGGAAAAATTCAAGATCGAGGGCACGGAAAGGTACTACAGCCTAATGTTCTTCCCCACTGGTATATCAGGCGACGACGACTTTGCCAAGCTCTACCTGGTCCAGTGCAAATACGACGAGGTCGAAGTTAGTTTCACCGTGACATTCTTGGTCGACGACAAGCCCGTGAAAACCGAGAAATCCATCAGTCGCAAGTTCAACCAACGAGTGAAAGAGTTGGGCATACAGAAGGTCTACAGGGTGCAGAACGTGAACGAGCTGCTGTCCGCCGAGGACGTCATGACCATCCGCTGCGAGCTGACCGTACGCGTCAGCGAAGTTAAAGAGACCGCCGAATTTTCCGATACTTTTTTCAAGCCGTCGCGAGGTCTTAAATTCGTTTTGTATAGTCGCGCCCAACATTAATAGAAATAAGCTATCACACAAGCACTAAACATCGCGAAATACATTAATTTATTTTCAACCAAAGTCGTATGAATAAGTGATTAACAGATTCCATAATATATATTTCAGAAATGCTCTAATTCTAACGCTGAGTGTCTGACATTTTTCTCTCGTTCTCCACTGATATCTCAAAAGCTGCTAAAAGACCAAACTAAGAAAAATTGTAAGAATCGATTTCTTTTGACCATATGATACTTCACTTTTTTAAAATGTTTATTTATAACGCCTACAAATTGTTCTCTAATTAAGATGATACGCTTTCAAAAAAATCAAATGACTCTTACCGTGCTATCAGGACATCATTCTCTCCATTCTTGTTGGGCAGATTTGAATCGCGTCTCTTCTCAATAACTGCTTGGCTCCTCCAATTTGGCTATAGCGCAGAATTAACTCTCGACGACTCGATGAATTTATGTCGGTTAAATATGCAGGACACGCGGAAATGCGTAAGGCCATCATCGTCGGTGTAATTCACATCAATCCTGTAGTATATTCTAAAATGTTTATAGACCAAGCCATTACGATGAAGTTCCATTCGATTTAACAACTTTTAATCTAAGCAACTACACTTTAAGTGTTTTGCTGCATGATGCAGTGGTGTGGTACGATGCAACGACGGCTTGCCGTCTTTAGCATCGTCGGACTTGTCCTTGTAGCCGCGGCGAAGCACAAAACTGATAAAGCGTCCTGCTGATTGACTTTGTCTTATGATTGATACTAAATCTACTTGGCTAGGAAGTTCGTCACCCCAATTTTCGAGTAAGGTAGAAATAACGAAAAGAAAGTATTTTTGACAATCTTCGTCCTCTGAATTGATTTTTTCTTTCAAACACTTCAATTATTCCAAACGGCTTTTGCTTTCTTGTTTCACTGTTCTTCACACTCGCACAAACACAATTGCTCAAATTATAAAAGATGTATTTTTTGTCACGAGAACCAAGTGCTTCGGTCGATGTGATCTTCCTAGCTGTTTACTCGGCGGCAACGTAAGGTGAACTGATCTAGGCATGTAATGAGTAAGAAGCACATAGTGGCAGCTACATGAGGTATAAGTGGCGACGCCATGTGTGAAGTAACGATTAGAAAGCGTAATAGGGTCCCTACCACTGCTACAAATTTTTTCTTTCAGATAGACTTTCAAAAAAAAAATTAAATGGCTCTTTCAAAACTATGTTTTCTTAATGAGAATTCGATTCAATAAATCTCTATCTCACTAACGAACGA
The DNA here is from genome assembly GCA_902732785.1 of Trichogramma evanescens. NCBI lineage: Eukaryota > Metazoa > Arthropoda > Insecta > Hymenoptera > Trichogrammatidae > Trichogramma > Trichogramma evanescens. Next base: position 4,517 of record CACVKI010144738.1, read on the forward strand.
TCATGTTACATGTGTTTATGTATCTTTGAAGCAGTTTTGAATTACCGAGTATTTGTGAGTATGCGGTGCCGGTGTCTTATGCAGTGATTTTTTACGAAAATTATTGCTGACTATAGAATTATTATTAATATATTATTTATAATCTTGAAGTGAAAATGTCGATGGGGTCGATCTATAAAAAAATCAAATTATTTCACTTGATTGTTTTGTTTTATAATGGTTATTTAGATTACGCTTTACAAGTAAGTTATGATTAAAGTTTATGATTTATTTTCAAACAAAGCTTGTGTGAATAAGTAATTAACAGATTCAATAATATTTATTTTAAAAATTCTCCAACTGCAACGCCAAATGACAAAGTATTTTATTTTGTTCTGTACCTATATGTTGGAGACCCAAAGTGAGAGATAGTACACGAAAAGTTACTTGAAATATCTTTACAATTGACCTACAATGATATATTTACTTTTAGAGATGATCAACTATGAACTAACAACGCCTACACATTTGTCTCTTATTGAAATGATACATAAATTGTAAGAATAACTGTCTCCTCCCATATTGTGTGTGACTGGATCAACTTTGGCGGGAGAGAGAAACGGTGCAACTGTTATCATATAAACAGTGGGAATGGGTATTATGTTTTTATTTTCATTTTCTGTGTACCTGATCGTGACTTCGTTACGAAGGATCAAACGCGAAAGGGATATAGAGAATAATCGACAAATTTTGGTATGGGTTTTCCTATCGCCATCTGGCGTTATAAATTTAAGAAAATTTAGTTGAGCTTATCGAAAGTAGATCTACAATATTTAGCAATTTATTGGATCATCGAGTGATCCACTCATTTAAAACTACGTTTGTTAGGTCTGTCGTAGATAAGCAAGAAATGCAAACCTACCAGGCAATGATAAAAGACTTGGAGTAGAAATTTTAATAATTCGAATCAATTGACTAACAAACTTAGTCATTTTTGTTTACCATCTATAAACACTGTCTTCATTTGAATCATCGAGTAGGCATTATTATCGTAAAAATTCATGAACATCTATACGTAATCTGTCCTAACAATGATCCGAAAGTATAGTCTTGTGAATCTTAAAACAGAGGCAGAGCGAATCAGTACAGTCTGCGTCTTTGCCGAAGCTGCACTGCGCGCGGGTATATAGTTTTTGCTTAAAGAAACGACAAGATATAGCTATAGCGCACGAAACGTGACCCGGCATTAAGTGGCTCTCTCTCTCCTACTTCCTTCGCCAACAGAATTTCATACCTGTAGATTGGTCCTCACGCCTCACCCCCTCCCCTTCTATAAAATATAGCACCGATGTAAATACTTTGCGTAGAAATTCAGCAAAGGCACGCACATCGTCTTTATAACTATTGCTCATACCATGTAACAGTGTTTCACGCACAGCGGCCGAAGATCAGTACCACGAGAGTCAAATCAGACGACACGCACGGGATGCTTCTCGATCGTCGCGCGAAGAAAAGATCGCCCGATACCTATGCAGCGAGAGATAATATATATAAAAGACGAAGGAGAGACGAAGAAGAAAAAAAATCGAGGTATATCGTAGAAGAAGCGAACGAATTCCATCGTCAATTGAAATTCGACGCGCAGAAAAAGCATCTACGGCGACGAAATGCGATTTACGCGCGAGAGAGAATGCGAAGGTATGTCGTATAGTCGTACCGTCGACGTTCGACTGTATACGACGACGGGGGTCGAGAGCCAAGCGCAGCTTCTATTATGCACAATATATAGGAGAGATAGAGAGAGAGAGGAACGCATTGACAAAACGGGATTTTCCTTAACCTTACCGATATCATTGCATTTCTACCAATACGTTTTTCCAATTTTTGCCTCGTGCCGTATAACGCGTCGATATATAAGCTGCGATAGACGCTCGCGCGAGGCTGCTAAAACTACTCTCGCATATTTTTTAATGCATTTTCCATCCTTATACTTTCGCGTTTACGTACATATGAAAAGGTGAAAACCTCGGAATACTTGTGGGTGCTCGCGTATACCGTTTCGAAGAATGCGAGTGTATTATTTGCAATTCTATTCTATACGCATGTACGTATACCAGAGGACAAAATAGTTACAATTATTAACCTCTGCGCCCATCGTACACGCGAAATTGCCAAAGAGTGAGTCGTGCGCCATATGACACACACGCTATACTATAACTATATATATAATACGAAGCGCGCGCGAGACGGCCGAGGCTCGATATATAATATACGAGATTCCGCTGCTCCAGTAGGAGTAGGAGCTCTTCTAGTACCCAGCGCGCGATTAATCCTGTTTCATCAATTACCTGCCTATTCAGCGTCGTGTTATCTAAATTGATTGGACTGCCGGAATAATTGCAATTTTCCTACGCCACTCGAGAGAAATTACAAATGTGTATGTGTGTGCGTGTATCGATGCATATACAAGTGCTTGGGTTGTGGGCGTATGCGTGCTGTAACGGTATGTAATACCCGCTGATCTCGAGGTAGCATTTCGGGCGGGGTCACCTCTCTCGGAGCACCGTAGACACACGTACGCACGATAATACACGTGTGTGTGTGTGTGTGTGGCACACGGTATACGCGTAGAATATAGAGAATTGCTTATATAATAATATATACAACGCGGCAGCAGCAACGGAGAGAGTCATCCAAGCGGGCTAACCCTTTGTCTCGAGCCTTTGACTGTAAATTTATACATCTGTGTACGTGTGTGTTTACAAACGTACTCGCCATATGATTGTACACGCGCAAATAAGCTGCAACGAGAGCGAGAGGAGAATTGGCCAAGACAAAGCACGAGAGGGTGCGTGCGGGTACTTTCCTCCTCGAGTCTAAACGACGACGAGCTACTACTAGCTCTAATCGCGATGATTCTCGTTTCGATAAATCTTGAATTATACTCCTCCGTTCGTTCCCCCCCAATTGTTACTGCATAATTACGTTTGCAATAATGAATTATTCAAATATGTCCGTAAAGTACAAAAGTTGTGCGCGCATTCTCGTTGTTTCGAAAGCTAACCATTGAATTTCTAAATATACACACACACTTCTCTCGGCGCGAATTTATAAACTTTTCGTTATTTCGACTAAAACGCGCCAAAACTCTGGGGCTGTATACGTACAGCATTCACATATTCATCTCTGCGATTTATATTCATATATTATTAAAAACAATTCTACGTCCGGACGTCCAAACTTCCGCTTGTGTTTCGCAGCTTTTGGCAAAACAGCCCCGCGCGCGCACGAGTGTATCGGCCGCTGAAACGACATAACGGTATCATCGAGATTCAAATTTTAATCTCCGCGTCGAATCGATGCAACGTGTTGTTTTCGTTTTGTCGTATCCATTATACAGTCTATTGATTTTCTCTGTGCATGATTTTTTTTTCAATGCTTACGTTTGACTTGGAACAAAAAAAAACTTACGCCCGGAACGAAAAAAAGAAGCTCAAGAGATTAAGCGCGGTCACATTTATCTCCTTTTTTTACATCACTGACGCGCTTGTAAAAATATTAACGTACGCGACGAAAATTTAATCATAAGAGTTCGTTTTAATTGCGACCCGTTGGATTCAAATGTTTTTCACATATGCTCTTGTGCTGATATTATTTTGAGAGGATAACATACAGTAAAGGTACATAACTTGGTACTTAAATACTTGTCGGTATTTTAATATTTTAATTCTGTTCAAGCTGTGCGAACTTTTAAAAATTACAATTACAAAGGAGCGTAAAAAATTATTAGTTTATTTTTGCCAGAATAAAATATACATTTATGAAAAAAACGTCTTTGAGGTTTTTTGAATTTAACGAATTCAATTTTTTATTATAAATTTATTTATTTGAAAAAAATGCAACATCAAATAACATCAGATATTGAAAAATAATAGATATTTGCTTATGTTATGGCGAACTTTGCAGTGTTGACGTCAAGTAAATATGTTATAAATCTTAGTTCATCAGCTGGTCGATGATCATGTCACTGCAGAGATTTGGCAGTCGGTAGTGAGTCAGCGTGCAAAATGAATCGAGTGCTTACGACTGGAAAAATCCTCTCGATAATTTCTCGCACAGATGCGTAGCACGATTAGCCCGTCCATGTCTTTCTGGACTCGCTGTATCTAGTGGCGAGAAAAATTACCGCATCGGCCCTAGCTCTTGGCTTTTGACTCTCTAGTCTTTTCGACAGCGTCTGCGATTACAAGAGTTGAAATTCTATAATTTTTAAAAATTTTCCTCGTCATCGGTTTGACTTAACTAGCCACGCTGTATCTAGATCATCGCCGAGGCCAATAGACAAGTTTACAGCATCTGTGGCAAATCAAAGTAGAGTTTAACTATCATTCGTCGTCTTTGAAAGAAGTAGTGTTAATTTTTTCGCAGTTTTCAAAATTACGTTTTTCATCGATTCAACCTATCCAATCGGACATCGTCTTGATCATCGCCAAGGCCAGACGACATCTCTACGTCAACGCTGTCAATAAGCTGTCAAGTTTTTACAACACTCGTAGAATATGTCTATTTATTTTGTTCGACTACTTTGAAATCACGGTGTATACCCTGAGATTTTGTATAATTTTGGGAAAAAGTACCTGTTGTCACCTACCCGCCCGTGAGAACCTGACGACCGACGATTGTAAATAATATCGAATTCCTAAGTTTATAGTTTTTCTCACTAGATCGACAACGCGTCGTCTCGATATTGATTTCCGGATCGCGTGTCTATTTCACACCTCGTAAGAAGTGTTCAATTCGATGTGTATCATATAATTTCTCTCGTTTTCTCATTTTTATAGCTTTGTTTTTCATTTCGATCGATATCGTCAGATTCTTACAGTCCGAGCCGGCGCATCCGCTCACAGAGTGAACTTTCACGCTTGATGTTATTTCGAAATATGATTTTTTTTATAATTATTTATAATAAGTCACGAAGGACGTGTCAATATGATCGCGATCAGCATGAGTGTAATCCAAAGCACTAGTGAATTTCAAGCAAAAACTTGCGTATTCCAGCAGCAGAACTGTAAATTCTGTAAAATTTGCATGGCAGCTTCGTATGGCGAGAGTTTCGATCAACTAGATGGATATAATTGGTGAGGAGTGATCCAAAGTTATACCCTGATTCCATGCTTTATTGATAATCGAAATGTGTGAGAAGCTTCTGTAAATAAGTTTAGATTTTTATTCTTGCCTTGCGACATTTCTATTTTAAGAATCTCTGGTTATTTTGTCGTAATGTTTTCGAATTTTACTACAGTTGCTCGAAGATTAACAGTGTTTCACGCCGTACGTGCCAATGACCGAGAAAATTATATTTTAATTAAACCGTACTGCTAAAAAGTAACTGCAGAAACCATCGCGATTAAGCATATATTGTACAAAATGAGCAGATCGAACATTATTTGAAATTTAATCATCGACAGCTCGCAGATGGAAAATGTAATTTCCTCTTGCGAAATATTCGCTCTCTCTCTCTCCGAATGATTAAAACGCTAATAAACACGATCTACAATAACGAAGTACGCATCCGCACACGCATATTGTGTGCGCGATATACAACACATATATTTAAATGAAAAATTAAAAAAATCTCCGTCAACGATCGTCATTAACTCTATGCTTGCTTTATTTATGTTGCAGCCAGGTGCCTGGAGCCGGACTTTCTTAATCCCATGGAGAACGTAACGGTGACGAAGGGTCGCGACGCCGCGTTCACGTGCGTGGTGAACAATCTTGGTGGATACAGGGTGAGTCCCTCGTCCGCGAGCGGTGATCACAGTGTGGCCAATCCTCGGGTAACTATTTCCACCTCGGTGACACGAGTTACAAACCAAAAACAAATCAAAAGTAAAGTGTTAATGCGTGAGTCGTGCACACACAAGCCTCTGCCTGCCCTATTTCAAAAAATAAAAAGTCGATCGAGATCTATATTGTCGCAAGCCGTAATTATCACGCACCGTATTGAACTGCCTCTTGTTATGATAATCAGCCTCGCACACCGTATTTTGTTATTGCAACTTGCAACTATATATACGGCGACAATGATCGATGAAATAATGTTGCACTCTCTATCTATCTATCTTGCCTCGCTATCTCTCACTATATCTCACTCACTGTCTATTCTCACTTTCGCTCACTATATATAATAATAATGCCAGCAGCTATGTAATGATACAATTATATTTAACCTGTTTCTAATATACACCCACTCACTCTGTCTATCTGCCGTATTAGTTTATCTTGCTCAGCTCTCTACTCCCATCATCGCTAATTATTACAAGCCTCTTGCAACAACTTTATCTTTCTCACTCTCTATCTCTCTTTCTTCCTCTCTATCTCTCTCTCTTTGTAATTCTCCGAGATTGATTATCAATCCCTCGCCCCCCGTATACAGCTTCTCGCTCATGCCTACTTTTTTCATAATAATAATGCTGATAATAACAATGCGCACGCAGTAATGATATCAATTATACATTGCCTCTCGTATACACCATATATATCTGCGTACGCACACGCGCGCAATATACTTCACACGCGGCTCTCCTTCCATAGCTATAAGCGCATACCGCACGAGAGAGACCGACGGCATCGTGCGTATACGCGTATGCCCGCGAGAGCTTTTGTGTATCCTCGCCAACACACAAACTGTGTGTGCTGTATTATCTTTCCATCTCACTTGCCATGCGTATTATTATTAATAATATATAATAATATATATGATAATAATATATGTAGACCTCAAGTAGGTAAACATTATATCCAGCAAAACCCGCCGCTATATATATTGCGTATGTATTATCGCTGCAACTCTCGCTGCCTAATTATTGTTATCTGATAACCCTCCTCACTCTCTCTCAGAGCAGCTGCTGCTGTTGCTGCTGCTACTTGCCAGTTGATGCTGCGCGCGCGTTATCATCATCAAGCCTCGTGCGCGCATTATATAAATCAGAGCTGCAGCGCTGAAATGTCAGGCTTTTGCGCGCACCTACTATACTACTACTACTACTGTACCCCGGCGTTGCGATTATGCCAATGCAATCCCAGCTGCTTTCTCACACTCTCTCTCTCTCTCTCTCTCTCTCTCTCTCTCTCTCTCTCTTACTCAATCTCTCTCGCACGCTCTCATCCCTCGACTCGACTCGACTCGCGGTTTCGCTCGTGCCGGGCTTTGATCTTGCCTTTAATCTTGATTTCATTTCGTTTACCACGTAGGATTTAAAGATATATGTATTACGCGTTTTGAATTTGTGTGCGTGTGGGTGTGTGTTATTATGTATATGAAACAAAATGCACACTACCACACGTCGGACGAGTCACCGTGCCGGTATCGTTTCTGTACGACGAAAAGTAGATTAACACAGGGGCTATATACATGTGCCGGCTGCTCAGAGAGAGATATCTGTATCGGGGCGCGCGGATCGATTTCGGACGAAAACAGTTTTCATTGGAAAATTGAACACAGTTCAATTAAAATCTTTTGCGCGCGCGACGGCGGCGGAGGCACAGGCGAGTTACAACAACTGCGCCAAACATCGGGGCCGCGCGAACACTCGATTCGGCGTACCTTTCCGAAATACTATACTAGTGTATCGAGCGGGATATTTTATGCCTCATTTGGCGCTTTTTTTTCGAGAGAGAAATTCAATTATTTTTTCAACGCAATTGTCAAAATTATCGTGGCTCGCGATATGATTGCATCGTTTCGAGTACCGAGTAATTTCCAATGCAAATATCGCTTTCGATCTATCTACACATCGATGATTAATTTACTCAGAGACACGCGGCTCAAATGTTATACAGCGATGTTAATCCCAATGGCAACGATACGTGCGGTATTATAGTCGAAGATTATTCCGCATTAAGAGGGCGTAGGAGCTACTATACTACACTGCCGATGCATCTTCGTAATAATGCATCCTCTCTCTCCCCCCACCTCACGTCTTACCAAATTAACTTCCTCGCCTTTCTATATCTAAGCAGCGCACATACAGCCTTAGCAGCGAAAATTGTCACTCATCCTTTCTCTCTCTCAAGCTTCTCCGCTATATATAATGCACTCGCACACATATGTATAATATCAATATTAATTTCACCTACCCATGTATGAATATCGATCTCGCGCGCACGCGGGCCTGAACAACCCGCACAGCAGACTCTGCGAGGCGTATATATATATTACTGTGCGCGTGCCGCTGCACTTTTGAGTTTTGTATATCACATAATGCGAGCGTGATGTTTTGTTGAAAACTTGCACCATGGAGTTTTACACAGTAGCAAAGTATATTTTGTATATAAATACACCGAAGCACCTTTACGTGTGTGTACGTGTGTACATGAGTTATAATGCATGCTGGCACTTATGGCACACCACCACCACCACCACCACCACTGCAAGTACCCCTCTACGACGGCGCAACTTGTGCGTTGCGTTATATACACTCGTCGAGTAGAGGTGTGCACTCTCGCAAAATTCGACAAAATATATATGTATTTATAAAAGGCGATGATCCGACGATGATATATATTACGTGCGATCGCAGCTTTCGATTATGTATACATTTAATCCACTTCGGCTCCGTCGCGGCTATACATAAGCGATGACGTTGTTTTGTATACATATAATCAGTCGACGAAGTAAAGAAACGCAAAAAAAGAAAGAAAAGAAAACAAATAAATTGATTGCTTTCCAACGGCAAGGGAAGTTCGGTCGAACGATGATGATGATTCTTGCCATGGCGCACATTATTATGCTCTTGTTGTTGTTATTGTTTGTTGTTGTTGTTGCTGCCACACCGCTGCCGTACTGTCGTTGTTGTCGTTGTCGTTGTTGTTCCGACCGATTTTCCTCTCGCAAAATATTAAAGCTGCCAAACGAATTTCGAAACCCGCAGACTCACACGCAGGTATTGTATGATATAAATACGATATAAACGCACAAATATGTATTGGCCTAAAGTGATCAATGAAAATTCGCATATATTGATTTATAATAGAATATTATAATTATAAATGAATATTTTAATGATATATTATTAACGATTAATATTGTTACGTCCTATGAATAGTAAATATTTTTTATTTATTGAAAGTAGTTTCCGATGCAAATACAATGGAACTTGGGAAATTTTCACGTTTTAACCGTATACGTTCGACCTCGCACGCGATAATTTTTTTTCCCGTACGATTTTCAATGAAATTGCAAAAAAAAAAAAAGAAAGAAAGAACGAAAAGTACTCGTGGAACACGCGAAAGAGCTGATGCAGATGAAAAATTTGAAGCACGTGTGTGCGTGTTCGGGGGGAGGTCGCGCGTAGCAGCAGACGCGCGCGCCTATCATTGAATACCAATTCGATATAGTACACAGTTGCGTACTACGGCTCTCGCGAGCGATCACTCGAAAGTACTATACATGCATTGCTATATATGCTACGCGGGGATCGGCGATCATGCGCCACTTATAAATTAAAGAGTGCGGCGTGTAAGCTGAAAATTTGACACTCGAGTCGAAAGGCGTACTGAATGTTACGTGGTATAGTCGATGACAAAAAAAAATGATAATGATCGCAATAAATGAAACAATGATACCCCTGGTAGAAATGTTCAACGTTAATAACGGCCTACTGATCAAAAAATGATCGTTTAAAATGCTTTAAAATAGATGACATTTAATTGGCTTTTGCCAGTTTTCAACCATTTTGAATACGATAATATTACTGGTTTATGCTTCATGCAAAGTAAAATTAATTATATATAAGTCAAAGCACAATTTGAAATCGGTTAACATGTTGCTTCAATATAAGAAGATATTTCCATCGACTCTGAAATAATCTAAAAACTTGAAGCATTTTTACCAGGATAGAAGCGCGAACTGAAACGAATAGAAAAAGTAACGTACTCGAGCTCATAACGTTTGGATTGCATCATTATAAATTCGTAAAGCTGTTTTTACCCGCGAGACAAAATGCGCATGAAACGCGCGGGCTCGAGCGATGAAATATATACCCAATATAAAATATATATATACGAAGGATTGTCACCGCGTTGAGAAGTTGCATGCTGCATGGCTTTGTTTTATACCACCTGTTTCCCCTGGCATAATACAAACCAAATATATTGTGTATTATGCAGGGTCAATTATTCCATTGACGAAATAATCAAACAAGCTTCGTAAGCAGTATCTTTATATGCACAGTATATATATAATAACAATATTTATATGAACTAGCTAAATGCATATATTATAATGATTGATATAAACTATACGATATATATATATATGATATTTATAAATAATGCACAGAGTTGGAAGCGCGCGCGCGATGAAACGTTAACCCGTGAGAACAACGGTGCGCGTGAGTTTATATCGATATTGAATAAACAGCTGAACTCGTTGTGGTCGCGCGTATTGTGCTCTCTCTCTCTTCCTCTCCCTCTCTCGGCGCGGTGCGTTGTAGGTACGCACAGTCTACTGCACTTAACATACCACACTTCACCGCAGTTGCGCGAGTGTACACGTACACGTATACATGTTCGCGATATAAACTTGAAAATATACATAATAAACAGCGCGTCAAACGACGGCTACAATATGAATCACTCGGATTTTCGGGAAAAGCTCGCGCGAGCGCGAGCGGGTTAAGTCCTCCGCATATCCGCGCGTGTGCTTATTATTGCTCGCGCTTCACCGCGAAATGAAACCCTGTGTGTGCTGCTGCTGCTGCTACAAGCTCGCTCACAGGAATCGTTACGTAATAATGATAATGCGCGCGTGCACCGTATACATGTACGTGTACACGCTTGTTAACCGGCCCGGGGGCACTTTTACACGCGCGCTGCAACAGCGGATGACGACGCGACGACGCCGAGGAGAGAAAAATTACCCGACTGGAAAATATAAAAAGGGCTCGTAACGTGTTGGCACTGCACGCGAGGAAAACGACACATTTTCGTGTGCGTATAATATTCGTACGCGAGCTAAACAATTGTGTGTTATGTACGAACGACAGACAGTTAAATCTGCTAAATAAACCGACGAGCTTGCGCGTGAGCTTTTTTTTATTTTATACAAAATCCAAATGTATCTCGCTTGTCATTTCGAAGCAACAGATAGGTGTACGGATATGCGCTTGAAGTTAAAATGATTACCACACGATCCATACACGCAACTGCACCCTCTCTCCGGTCTCTGTCTTCGTTGTATACATCCGAGAAGTTCGTCAGTTGACTTTAATTAAAAGAAGAAAGCGAAAAAAAAAAAATAAAGTGAGACTCGAGCGCCCGAGCCCATAGCTGCGCTAATTCAGAAAAATGTTGGCGCAAGCTCGTGAAATTCTCGATATCGAAGAAGCTGGGCTGAAAATATAAAGCGCGCCGGGCAGCGCAGTTGACGCATGGGATCGCGAGAGCTTGCTAGAGGGGCTGGGGGCGGGGGGGCAGAGCTTGCACGCGGCAGCTCTCGCACAACTCGTCGAGGCGAAACTTTTAATTAGCGAGTTTATCCATTTATCTGCGGACGAGAGGCGCTGCAGGCTGATGCTGTGTACTATATATACATGTGGATGTATACAGCGCAGCTTTTCAAAAAAGTAACACCCGGAGTCCGACGCATTATTGATGTGTGCCGCGCTTCTCTGTACTCCCACACATACACAGATACAATTACATACACATGATAAAGGCTATATGCGTACGTGTATTATAAAACGATGTTGCCGTGGCTCGTGCGACGCATCGGGTATAGCTCGTTTGTTATACTTGCTTCACACACGTGTGTGTGTGTGTGAAAATGCTGTACTACCTCGGTGTCTCGAGCGTCGCCACCTGTTTACATTTGCGTAGATTACACTTGCAGAAAGTGAGAAAAGCTACCAAGAACCATAGTAGGCGCGATAAAATTGGAATAAAAAAAAGAAAGTAGAAAAAAGCAGCCGGAGTTAGGATGAAACAAAAAGTGGCGCGTATTACCGCAGCACATAACACGCAGCACACGTATCTATATCTCACCGTAGGTATAGATGAAAGCGGAACGAAGGAGAAGAGAAGTAGCGAACGAGGATATGGTGGCGCGCACGAGCGAGGAGATCCCGACAATGTTTTTGAGCGAACGAAGGAAGGAAAAATGAAAAAAAAATTAGTATTACAGTGCGCAGGCAGTCAAGCGCCGCCGAAATACTTTGCATTTGAAAGAGGGATGCTATATAGAGAGAAAGACAGAGCTCGCAGACGATGGAGATCCTGCGCGGTGTGTAAGATCGCTGGATTCGTGCGCGTGTTAAATACATACTCAACGGCGTGGCCTGTAGCTCTGTCTTTGTCTCTTTTTCTTCTAGCTCCTTTTATCCCATAGCTATATGAGCGCAATTATGTTTCTCTTTTGTTCGCTATGTACACTGTTCTCTCCTTCGTACGTGTGCCAGATGATGTAGACAAGCTCACTTCACGCGTTATATTAGCTCGTCATGCGTAGGCATTTTTCGCGCAAAAAAATCTTCTTGTACTCGGCCAAGCTTTCACTTTCCCTCGGATTTTCTGCATGTGGCGGACACGCATAAAATCGAGTCGATATCTTCGATCTTACAAAGCGTAGTCGTGCTTTGTACTAACTCAAAACTCTACGTGTTTCGCGTTTAAATAAATTACACAGCACAGTAGTTCAAATGTCGCCGCTATGTGGCGTTTTGCTTCGCACATCATGATTAGAGTTGAAATGAATATAAATTGTTCGTTGAGTCGATTAAGGAATTATTGCTAGATTTTTAAATACATCCAGTTATTTTTATTATCTCTTTTTTCTTTTTCTTTTTTCTTCAAACACTGAATGAAGTTGATACCGTCATAGTACAAACAGAAATACCAATTCATGAAACGGCTAAATTGTATGAAAATTCGCTACAATAAATAGATATATCCCGGTGAAAGAATATATTACATATTTAGATGAAAAAAACGAGCGGCCAATATCGCCCGAGTGCGAGACTAGCTATGCTTATAAACTTCCCAATTCGTCGATGCAATATTCCCAAGCACGTATAACTTTTTCATACGCTCGCGCGTATGTGCGGCTGTGTGCATGCACACGCGCCGCTGCCGCCACCGTCGCGGCGAGAAAATTCGTATTATCGTAAAGCCTTATAGTATATAAGAAAATGCTATATGTGTACATGGACGATACGCGTTGAAGGAAGAAAAAAAAGCACACACACGCGCGCGTGAAAACGACGAGCTTTCGCTGTACGTCGTCGTTGCCACCGTTGTGTGTGCGAAGCGATGCTTTTAGCCGCATATACGCGTGTGCACGCAAGTTGACAAGTGCCTTATACGTATAACGCGGCGCATTGTGTATACGCGAACATATATTATATATTCTCGCCAGGGTTAGAACTTTGCGAGCTGTTAAATGAACGCACATATAGATAAATATATATACATAATATAACACCCGAAGCGCGAAGATAACGTGATCGATACTAAATATTAGACGTCACCGCAGCTCGTGCGCTTTAACGCGTACACACATACAACCACTCGCTCTGCTCTCCGGCGCTTTTTATCTAGCTTATCTGCGCGCGTTGTGCCCGTTCGATCGTGAGGCATTACCACTGTGTCGCCGCGGCGTGGTGTCTCTTCTGTTATACGTACGCGCGAGCGTAAAAAAAAAGTAACAACAAACGAGGAGAAAGAGAGAGAGATACACATCGATACGTATACGCACCGCATTTATTCAATAGGGGGTGGTGGTTGATTTGCATGCCTGGCAATTTTTCGCAATGGGTTTATGTATGATACGAAATCAACGCGCGGGTTAACCGCTGCGGGGGAAACGCGTTACATCGTAAATTAAACTTTCTTTTTTCCTACGCAGTTTTTTCATTTTATTATTATTTTTATCCATTGAAAATTGTTTTTTTTTTTTAATTTTTGGTTCTCGATCGAGACGCGTTTTTTACAGCTTTGTGATGTCCGAGTAGGATTATTATTTTCCATTTTCTGAACTCGAAGCTAAATTTTTAATTTCCGTATTTTGATGCGCATAAAATTGAGAGAAAAAAAAGAAATTGCACTGCCAAGCTATAATGAAAATTATTCATAAATAATAACGATAACGATGCATAACATAAACGACTTTTTGCCACCTCGAACTCATTAATTGAAGTGCTGTTTTTTCGGGGGGTCGTTGTTGTTGTTGTTGTTTGCCGTTGGCTGTTTGCGTGGGCGTTTGGTTAACGATGGGGACAAACGTTAGGTGGCCTGGATCAAAGCCGACACCAAAGCCATCCTGGCGATACACGAGCACGTGATCTCGAACAACGCCCGGCTGACCGTCAAGCACAGCGACTTCAACACGTGGACGCTCAACATCAAGAACGCCCAGCCCGAGGACCGGGGCACCTACATGTGCCAGGTCAATACCGATCCCATGAAGAGTCAGGTGAGTTACGATATAGTACTATATGTCACATAATAAACGTCGACCATTATCGTTCGCGTTTTGCGCTTACGCACGCATCAACTTACACGACTACTGCGGATATACGCTTATGTATTGTCCTTTACTTGTGCACAGAGCGCACATTTGGAAGTCGTCATCTCGCCGGATATTATTTACGAGGAAACTTCGAGCGACATAATGGTGCCGGAGGGCGGCTCGGCGAAACTTATCTGCAAGGCGCGCGGATACCCCAAGCCGGAAATCGTCTGGAGGCGCGAGGACGGCAGCGACATTACCACCCGGGCGAGCACCGGCAGCAAGAGCAAAGGTAAGCATTATGCGACTGTATTCTCGTGAACATACATCTTTTACTCCGTGTATAATACATATAATACGGACACCGCGAGCACTCGCAAGTACACATAGTGTCAATATTGTTTTACCATTCAAAGTGGACGTACGTGGAAAATGAGAAGCGAAACCAAAAAGAAAGCAGTCGGAAAGTTGTTCGGAATTTTTCGTGGTCAAACTTTTACACGTCCCGCTTGCAAGGAAGCGCGCAGTTGTGGTACAGGCAGGCGCGGCTCGGGCGAACAAAGTTACGAGAAAAAAGAGCCGCGCGCGTGCCGGTGTAAATAAAAAAGCAGCTACTGCACCTCGACGTCGATTTATAAATGACGACACTGATAAACGCCACCGGTACTGCATACAGCTTCCCTCTCGCGCTCCCCCGCTTTGCTGCGCGCATGATATTTTGCACAAACTCGTTTAGAATCCGGAGACCCACCCGCGCGCGTGCGTATACATAGGCATTGTTTTTCGCGAAGATAAATGCCGATCGCTCTCGCGCGCTTCGGCGCACGTATTATTATATCTACACGCGTATTTTTTCGTTGTCGTTATTCGCTCGCGCTCTTCCGCTTTTATTGCAAATTGAAGCGAACGCGCGCAAATATTTTTCCCCGACGCGCTTCCGATTATGTAACGGCCCGCGTAGTGCTTATAATATGTGCGTACGCGTGCATTAGTTGAGGGTTTGTTTTTCATTTTTCTTTTGCTACGCATAGGCAACTGCTGTGAGTGTGATTATTTTCAATTGCGTCTCGGTAACGTACAGTTGTGTATCGAATTTTTTCGAAATTTACGTCAGGGACAATTTATCCGTATACTGCCTATAATGTTTATGGTATTGTATGAGCAACTCTATAAAAATTTCTTATAATTCAAGGCTAGAATCGCGATTGAATTGGACGTAATTTACTCTTTATTGATCCAGAAACTTCGCCAAAATCATTCGAAACTGCTTTCTGACTCTTACATTGACTTTGGGACCTCGAATACCTAAGGTAAAATCCTTTAGGGTTCCAAAAAATTACATTTAAATGATATATTTTTTTATGAATATTTAATTGCCGACTATGAAAAATATCTTAAAATAATATAAAATAAAAAATATGATTCTGATAGAATAAATCGCGAAGCAAGGCTTTGAGCGAAGAAAACTTAAAATTAGATCATAAAAAACGTGCTATGAATTCGTGTGCTTTAATCATCAATTCAGAGATAGAGAGAGATTTTATTATCCTGTTAATTTAGATATCTGATCTTAGGCCAGCTCTGTTTGCTCAGCTGGCCGTATGGTATCTTCAATTGTGTTATTACACATCATAAAATTCAAGCGTTGGTCAGATTTTTTTTACGATGCAGTTGCGTTTTCGTGTACATGACTATATAGCACATATGCGTTATAATAGTAATGTACATAGTACATGACAAGTTGTAAAATTAGTCTTTTGAACACTTATTTGAAATTTTATTTATTTGTTTATAGATATAATACGTAAGCGATGAGTTTCTACTTGTGAATTTCGTTCCGGATATATGCCGAATTGTTTCAAACTTTAGTGAATTATTCATTATTAATTAGTGGGTATATTTTACTATGAATGTTCGATATCTCAAAGCCAAAAAGAGTCAGAGAAAAGTTTCAAATGGTTTCGTTTCATGTTAAATACATAATGAGTAGTGATACTTATATGAAAAAACGTAATTCTTCATCCTCGTAAACGAAACATGTTCTAATAAAAATTTTTCATAGAACTACTTAGTAATGGGCCAAGCAATTAATATGTTTGTAATAGTTTCGATAAAAATGAGTTTCTAGAAGCAATATGGGCTGGGCATGTTATATTCTTTATGAAATTTGCAAAAAGTCACTCGTACTAGATGTAAATATACCTACGGGTGATAAAATTCGACGCCGCAACATTTTAAGAATTCCCACTTTTTCTTATTACTTTGTTTCATCCTCAAATGTTCATTTATAGACGTATACTACAAATACATTTGTATAAACGTAACAATATGCAATACAACGTAGAGAATAGACGCTCGCGCAGGCGCCTCAAGAAAGGCTGCGCATTATTGAAAAACGATTATTCACTTGTTGCTTATATGTATAATACGTTCTCTCGTTGTTGCCTTGCTGTGTTCGCAGTGTCGCAGGCCCAGGGCGAAATTCTAAGCTTCCCGAACGTCGGCCGGAACGAGATGGGAGCTTATTTGTGCATAGCGAGCAACGGAGTGCCTCCGTCGGTGAGCAAGCGAATGATGCTGCAAGTTCATTGTGAGTAATTCATGTTTTCTTCCTCCTCCTCGTCCTCCTCCTTCTCGCGAGCACACAACGCTACCACCGCCGAGCTACATATATAGCTTGGCAGGTGCAACGTGTGTGCGTATATAATACATATAACAATATACGTATATATTTAAGCTCTCCCATATATAGTACATATAACAGTAAACGCACGTGCGCAGATCGATTTTTCTTCCTCGGCTCAGAGTGTAAAACGTACAGTACGGATACGTTGTTCGCACCGATGTTCAACAACGAGAAAGCCTGCCCCCCCCCCGCCTCATATACATAGAGATATATAGTCTCTTAACATGCACACACTATACTGCAGCGCAAAACGTGTGCAGCTTACATACCTTGGAAAACATCGGGTCGTTGTATATACGGAAGCTTATATAGTAGCAAGCGTATTTTCAGCTCTTTTCGGCTAAATGATACGAGTATATGATATGCAGCGCCGAGCCCGATCACTTCTCGACTCGTACCACTGCGTCAATTCATTATTCACGCCCGCGGAGATATGTACACTACTGATGCTACTGATGCTACATACGCTACAATTCTGCAGTCAACGATCAAAAGTCTCTCTATCTCTGGTAAATTTAATAACATCGAGTGCGAGCCGAGCCGAGTCGAGTGAAAGCTCGAGAAGAAGGAAGAAAAAAAGTAGAACGTATAATACGAAATGAGCCTGGTACACGAGCTGGTCTGGCGCATTATATGTGTATATAGCGGAGTAATGTATGACTAAAACCGCGAAAGGCGAGCTCACGCGCGCAAGAGGGAAGAAGATGAACGAGAGAAGATAGAAAGCGTTGCAGCACACAGGGCTGGCCGCCGCCGCCGCCGTTGCCTCGTGCGGTCAAAGCTAGCTGAGAGAGAGCTGGCGAATAGAACCAGGGAGAGAGAGAGAGAGAGAGAAAGTCGGACTGAGAGAGAGCGAGAGAGAGATAATAAAATTACACTCGCACTACGGCTACAGTTATATCGACTCGGCCCAAAAGGATGCGCGCGTAGAATGAATTAAGCTGCGGTTACCGGGGGGTAGGAGGACTATACCGGCCACTAGGCTTCCGTCCATCTATCTCACCACCTTCTCTCTCACTCTCTCGCTCTTGTACACACTCTGTAGGGTCCCTCGGTCTGACCTATAAGGTTTATATCGTCCAGAGAGTGAGAGGGTCTCGCTGTACTGTGAAGATCGCTCGCATCTTAGATCTTTCCTTTTGCGCTATATACACACACGAGCTGATTCCCTTCCCGGAAATTGAATGCCCTTTGCCCTCCCAAGGCCTTTTACTCTATATATACACCATAGCTAGCTCCCTAACAAGACCGATCTGGTGCTTCGGAGAGCGATATATATTATATACTGCACATCAGTGACTCCGAGTCTTATAACTCGATGGACACTCTCGACCCCCCTGCGCAAGCTCGCACTACATTAGTGCGCTCGAGCCGTGCCGTACTACGTTTGCCACTTTTATCGTGTCTATATGAGCATTTCCACGATTTACCTGTTAAATTTTTTAATAGAAATGGGTCTTATTTTGTTTTCATTGATGCTTGTAATATATGTTGGTTAATTTTTTTGGTTATTTCTTTTCTGTGTGAAACATCAAGTTTTTCAAGCGAAGTAACTATATTAAATATAGTGTATTTGACTTTTGAGACTGTTTGACATGACAATTTGCCCTCACTCTCCCCTTGACCTTTTGAAAACGGTAAACTAAAGACAAACCGAGTACCATTCGCATAAAAATTATATTCAAATAGTATGTTACGTCAAAAAATAACGATTGCATCTTTCAGTTATCCTTTTTTTATTTCATACATAACAAAAATTGGCAACATTTTTTTCATAGGATATTTTTGAAAAATTTAGAGTTGAAAATGACATAATATATAATATATTTAAAATTGGTTATTGCATATGAAATATGTACAAAGATGATGAAAAACTGGTAATGTAATTGTCTAGTAATTGTACACTTATTTTAAAATTCTTATTTTTTACGCCGTTTCGCACCTGTCACATGTAAAAACGTTGTCTAATATGAAGAATCAAACTGCTTGAGTATGCAATCATTTTGTCGCATTTATCACTTACTAAATCTTCATAGTTCCTCGTCTGCGAAAATATTTTTTGGAAGACTCATGAAATTGGGTACTTGCCTGTACCAGTCATTACACTCGTCAAATGGGTTGGCTGGTTGAGTTCCATGCATTATTTTTTGGTCTTTATTCGATTTTGGCGCAGTTTTAGATTCAGTTTGGCACTTTTCGCGAGAGTAATCTTTGCAATTTTCATGTACACATGCATAATCTGTGCGACCTTCATGAACTATTTTTTGGTGTCTTATCAAATTACTTTGTTCCCCAAATTTCTTCTTATCGCATTCAAAATATTCTCGATTTTTGTGTACTTTTTTTTGGTGGATAAACAAATGTTGTTTTTGACCAAATTTCTTCTCGCACTGGTCGCAAGTGAAATCTTTTCGACCTTCATGGACTGTTTTTTGGTGTACAAGTAAATTCGATTTTTTTCCAAACTTCTTTTCACACTTGTCACACGAGTAATCTGTGCAACCCTCGTGAACTGTTCTTGCGTGCGCGAACAAATCCACTTTTCGTCCAAACATCTTCTCGCATTTTTCACATGTGTAATCTTTGCGACC